>PVIU01021365.1:0-31732 GCA_004026605.1 Ondatra zibethicus
TGTTTTACTTCCTTTAGAAAGCATTCTGTATGTAAGTAGATGCTGAGACAGTTGAATTTTCATGGCATTTGTGGATCAGTGTTATTTTACTTTGTGTTATAGGGTGCAATAGAAAAATAAAATACTGAAAATTAATTTACTGGAGAATTTTGGATTTTAGGGTTGGCTTTACTTTGTTATGATACTTTCTATATTGCCTTGAAACCTTGTTTGTTTTAAATGTGTTACTAGGATTATTCTGTAGCTTCTCATTGCTCTTTACATTGTAGTTAAGAAAATACAGGTTGAGTAGAGTAGTACAGCATTGTAGGAACATGCTATGGATTATCTTGGGCATTAATATAAACCTTGTAGATGAAGAAAAGTTGATTTAATATTTAAATTAGAAGTTTCTTTTCCAAGTACACTAGCTGTAACATTGATTACAAGTACACTAGCTGTAACATTGATTACAAGGAATTAACTCTTTTCATACAGATTTTGGAAAGCTTCCTCCTTGTTGAATGAGATTCATTATTATCATGAACTAACGAAACAGATGTCAGATGGCTAATTGCAGTAGTAGAGAAAAGCTACTGACAAAAGAAATAGATCATGGACTTGGCTTTGATATCTGAGTGTCATGAAGATTCATTAACTAGGGACTGTTTGGAACCATCAGTTGCAATGAATATATTAACAACTATATTGGTGGTAGCATAATGTGGCTTCTAGAAGACTAGGGCTAAAATACATGTGTGCCTTATAAAATATATTCTATTATTCCTGAGTAAAAGATATATATAGATGAAACAAAATCCTGTAAGAAATTATGTCAGCATTCATTCTTGGTTTTCTTGTTTTCATAACATGGTTTCATAGCTGATTGTTTGCTTTGCGCTTGTTTGGTGTTATACTTTGTGTGCTGCTAATGTGTTATTTGTGAGTTGTTTAAAATAGTACAGACAGCACCAAGAATGCTGAGAGAGACCATTCAAACCCCCTTTTGTATGTTCAGCAATTGTCTTAATCAGGGTTTCTATGTTGTGAAGAGATACCATGACCACTCTAACTTATAAAGGAAAGCATTTAATTGGGGCTGTCTTACAGATCAGAGGTTTGATCAGTTATCATGGTAGAAAGCAATGTGGCACACAGATATGGTGCTGGAAAAGTAACTGAGAGTTCTGCATCTGGATAGGCAGGTAGCAGGAAGACAGTGACACTGGGCCTGGCTTGAGCTTCTGAAGCCTCAAAGCCACCACCAGTGACAGACTTCCTCCAGCAGAGCCACACCTCCTCCAACAAGGCTGCACCTCCAATACTGTGACTCCCTATTAGTCTCTGGGGGCCCATTTCCATTCAAATCATCACAGCAGTATGTATAAATTATGAGAAGCAGTCTATTAGAAAGTGTTTTGAAGTCAGGGAGGTGCTTTTAAATCCAGCCTATACTGTTTACCCCAGAAGAATTGTTGATCAAGTCAGTTATAAGAACTGATATAAGTTGACTGGTTAAATCAACAGATACGGACTGAGGAGATTGATTACTCAACAAGTAAAAGTGCTTTTGCTGTTCTTTCAAAGGATCAGTGGTCCATTCCCAGCACTCAGCTCTCAGAGCTCACAACTGCCTATAACTGCAGCTATAGATGATCCAGTCCCTTTTTCTGAACTATGCAGGTACCTGCACACATGTGTGTACAATCCCCTCCTCCTGCAAGACACACAAACATAATAAATATCTTTTTTTTAAAGAAATAGATAACGTCACAGGCAAAACATGAATGGTGCCTCAACCTAGCTTATGGCAAAGTATGAATGGTGCCTAAGCCCACCTTAGCTCCTCCTCTCTCCTTCCTTGTATGTTTACATGGTATATGAATGGTGCCTAAGTCCACCTTAGCTCCTCTTCTCTCCTTCCTTGTATGTTTACATGGCATGTGTATTATAGTTAAAATACATATTCAAAATTGTATCAGCTAACATAACTATATATGAAATTATGGTAAACAGTTTAAGCTTTTTAGTGCTTTATTCTAAAGATAGTTTAATTCTATTTGGTACAAATACAAGTATACATATTCTTTTATGCATATGCAGTACACTTATGTGACTGCTTGAGAACAGTGTTTGTGTGTAACATTGGGGGACGTTTTTATCCTACCTGATTTCTTAGTTGAGTTACCCATTATATAAATTTTTTAAAAGTATATAGCATCAGTTTTTAGGATTATTCAGTAAAACAGATACGTTTTTATTTATTCAATGTTTTTGTTTAAAACTACAATTTTAAAGTTTGCACATAGAAAACAATAGGCATATCTTACTGAAGAAATTATCTATTTAAATCTCTTTGATAATTTATTGCCAAATAGTGAACCTCGTTATTTGCTCTTGAAGTAATTTTGCGTGTAGATGTAGCTAAATTTTCAGGTACTGAGTTAGTGTACTTGCGATAAAATCTTGGTTTTGATTCTGAATTTTAAAGAAATGTCCAAGCTGGTGTAGTGCAGCACACCTTTAAATCCCAGCAGTCTGGAGGCAGAGGCAGGTGGGTATCTGCGTTAGAGTACAGCCTGGTCTACAGAGTGAGTTCCAGGATAGCCAGAGCTACGCAGTGAAGCCCTGTCTTCAAAGAAAAAAAGAAAGATCCACGTAATAGTTATGATTGCGGCTCTACAGATCTGATTGAATAGAGAGACTTAAATATTTAGAATTCATAAATTTTCCTGTAAAGAACCAGATGATAAGTATGTGATCCACATGACTGTAGCCACAACTCCTCCTCTGTCATTGCAGCACCCAAGCTGCTGTAGGACAGTTCATTAAGGATGAGTAAGGCTGTTCTAATACACCTTTATTTACAGAAAAGGGTGAGAAGACAGATGGGTCTTAATTTGCTTTTGAAGATTTCTCTGAAGTTATGTATTTTCAGTTTTTTTCTAAGTTTTAGACCCCATCCCCCCGAAATAAATACATTAGCCAAAGGATGAATGGGTGTGCTCGTTTGTTATGGTGCCATTGTGTCTGGCAAATTGTATAGTCTTATGGATAAGGCAGATTTATTTAAATTGCATATTAAAAAGCAATAATTCATGTTGATCTCTGAGTTCAAAGCCAGCCTGGTCTACAGAGTGAGTTCCAGGACAGTCCCCAAAGAACAGTCACACTTTACTGATACAACTACTAACATTTTCTGAAAATTTGTGCTTTAATGAATAGTAAGTGCTAGGGGGTCAGCTAATGGCTATGGACTAGAAGAAGCAAGAAAACTTAGAGTATGTTTACAGCTTTGTTACACTTTTATTTTTATCCAGTTTTTTCCTTTTAGATTGTAATACTATAAAAATTCTTTCTGTACCATTCTGGGGTATTTTTTTTTTAGGCTAGGTTTATAGAGTAGGGGATATAAATTAGTGACCAGGAAAATGATTGAAATTTAAGAATCAGAAAGCCAAAGTAAAATACATCAAAATTGGTTGCAACTATTATGAATGCTAAGAAAATTAATAATCATTTTATCAGGAATTTATGAACATAAAGGTATATGAAGTTCCTGTAAAATTATAAAGCTTTAGAAAAGGCAAAAGGAAGGTCAAGGAGGAGCAAGTAGGTCTCAAATTCATTTAAAATAGGCTGAATTTTATAGCATTCTATCGATATAAAGAGGGTAGATAATAGTATTACTCAAAATAAGTTCCAAATATCTAGGATGTACAAATGCATATTCTGAACTAGGATTTAAGTGTGATTCCATATATATATGTTTCTTTTTACGACAGTTTTGTGCCTATGAACTCTCGAATAGACTTCACTTCCAGTTTCACTAAAAGGTCACTTATTTATTATTGTAAGGGGACTTCTTCCATTCAGTCTCTTCTTTCTCCTTGTCATGACATATGTATCTCAGTTTGAAAAGTGCTTGCTTACTCCTCATGCGGAGGACCTAGGTTAGATCTCCAGCTTTGGAGAGAAAATGCCTTCCTCCTGTAACTCTTAATAATGCACCTTATATCCCCATTCTTCCTTTGTTCTCCCAGAGAAGATAAGGTCCTACCTACCTATCCCTACTTCCTTTCACTGTGCTTCAGATCCCCGCTCCTCTCTCTCCATTCTTCCCTTCTTAGTGTCTTCTCTTGCTTTGTATCCACACTTCTTGTCAGGATACTTTAAAGATAATCGTTTTTTTCTGTCAAAATACATGGTAATGCCTTGCCCTCCAATTCACATATAGATGTCTTAGAGTCTTGAGAGATTGTTCTGTCTTCAAAGGGACTGTAATTGAAAGCACAGGTGTCAGTAGTCATCTCAACACTAAATTTCTCCATCTTAAAATCACTACAGACTTCTCAAATATGAATATCCTTGTTTTCTAATCTGTTGTGTGAAGCTGTTTGCCATTTCTTCCTTTTTGAAATGCTTTTTCTTTTGAACTGATCTGATATCACTGCTGCCTGCTTTTCTTTTTAATAGATTATTTGTTGACTCTATTCTGAGGACCTCTCTTGATTTTTATTAGCCTTTCTTGTTTTTTCCTGTTGCTCGTTGAGGATTTTTAATTCAGTGTCATACATATATCTATAGTTTAGCATGTCTCAAATTGATTTCGTTGGCTGTCTCTATCCATCAACATGTCTCTATTTATGGGTTCCCTAACCTGGTAAGTAAAGGATAGTTTATTTAGCTAGTAACTCAAGTGAGAGAAATGGTATTTTCCCTTAAAGTACTGTTTATCAGCAATTCCTGTCAATCAAATTACCAACGATAATGGTTGATACTTTTACTTTCTTCTTGAGTCTACTAATTCTAGGTGCTGCACAAAGCATGTTCTCCTTTATAGTTTAAATCAACTTTAGGTTACTTAGAATGCATGTTGAAATTTAAATGCTATATCGTTTAAGGAATGATGATAAGAGAAAAAAATGTCTATTTGTCCAATAGAGACACATTCCCTCCCACCAGATATTTTGATCTGAAGATCAATAAACATGAAAGGATGATGTGGGGATATAAAAGACCTGTTGTAATTGAAATGTTATTCAGTGTTTTCTTTTAAATTTTAAGTTTTTGAAGTAGGAATTGTACTTCCTGGTAGTTACTCCAACCAAAACTCAAATAACATAAATATTCATTGCCCTGATTTCTGGTTCAAAAGTAAGAATACAGTCCCTTAAATTGCCTGTTACTGAATTTTAAATGTTTCCCATTTGTGGAAAATAACAAAGATAATTCTATGCTTACTTTACACGTTATTATTAAACATTAATAGAAATGTTTTACTAGAACTACTTTCAGTATAAAATTTGAGTGGAAATATATGCTCACTAGTAAATTTTATTATATTTCATTTGTGTGTATGCCCACATGTATGTGTATGTAATTGTAGGTCCACAGACAACTTGGGGAAATCTGTTCTCTTCCTGCTTCATGTAGGACTGATTTGAATTTGAGTTGTCAGGCTTGGTGGCAGTCCATGCCACTAGCTCTGTAGTATATTTTAATGAGAAAAGTGTTATTGAATAAGCAGGACCAGAATACTAAGCAAAATCACATATATGTTTATAGGCTAATGACTCTAGTTTACCTCCTGGGCTTATTTATATGATATCTAGATTGAGGTGCTTTAGGTTTAGGTGTTCGCTTAAAAGAAAGGAAGAAGTAAAAGTTGTCAGAGAAAAGCTCTTCTGTAAGTGTCTTAGCCAGGTTTCTATTGCTGTGACAGAACACTGTGACTGAACATTTATTTGGGGAAGAAAGGGTTTATTCGGTTTACACTTCAGCATTGCTGTTCATCACTGAAAGAAGTCATAACAGCAATTCAAGCAGGGCAGGATCCTGGAAGCAGGAGCTGATGCAGAGGCCATGGAAGGTAGTTGCTTACTGGTTCGCTTCCATGGCTTATTTAGCTTGTTTTCTTATAGAACCCAGGACCAGCAGCCCAGGGAAGGCACCACCCACCAAGGGCTGGGCCCTTCCCCAATGATCACTAAAGAGAAAATACCTTACAGCTGGATTTCAAGGAAGCATTTCCTCAACTGAGGCTCATTCCTCTCTGATGACTCTAACTTGTGTCAAGTTGACACACGAAATCAGCCAGTACAGTAAATAAGTTTTTTCCTCCCAAGCTATATAACTAACATTTATTTGTTATGCAACAGATATTTAGTCCTCACAGCAACTTTATAAGGATAAATTTGTTATCAATTTTATAGAGGAAATTAAAGGCCACAGAGATCAAACAACTTTTCTATCTTTATACCCCTTGTAAGAGTTGCTCAAACCCATGTCTAACCCTAGAGCTTGACTGGTGGGAATCACATGAGCACTTCATTGTATGTGTCTGTATTGTTGGCAAATGTTTTGAAACTAGACTAAGATGGCTTCTTTTCTACAACTCGTCCTCTATCATGGAAGTTGTCCTATTATAATGAACCTTTCTTTGTAACTATTTTCAGTCATTTTATTCTTATTGAACAGCATTTCCCACTTATTTCCATTTTTATTTCAGAAATGTAGTGGAAAATATATTTAAGCCTGAGAAAATCCACATTTTGGATCCTAACTTTAGAAACAATCTGCTTCTGTCATTAAATTTCCTATTATGTCTCATTATATAGTCAAATGAACCATCATGTGAAGATTTTTAACTAGTAAATTCACTTATTCAGTAATTTTTATTATTGAATTTCCTTGATTGACTTTTTGCAAATAAATTTTGTAGTTAACTGTCCCCATAATGTTGTTCCACTTTAAGTACAGATATTGGTAAATAACCTCTTAATTGGTAGGGAAAAAAACTATACACAAGTATGTAACTTTGAAGTATTTTCTTATTCTGTCTGAAATAGTCATAGAAATTTACAATTAGAAGGGATTCTAAATTCATAAAATTCCTAAGCTCATGTCTTCTACTTGATAACTGCAGTCTTTTTAAAACTTTTATCTAAAAATTTTTCATGCAGTATATTTTGATTTTTTTTTCTTTCTCCTCCCCAAACAACTCCCAGATGTCTTAGTTACTTTTTTACTTCTATGATGGAATACCATGACCAACAGCAACTTCGGGAGTTGTGATGGCTATTCTTGACTGTCAACATAACTACATCTAAAATTGACTAAAATCCAAGTGGATGGGTTCACCTGTAAGAAATTTTTTTTTTTAATTAAATCTCCTGAAATGGGAAGAGGCACCTTTAATATGGACTACACCTGTTGGTAGCCTATATAAAGGACATGGAAGAAGGAAGCTTGCTTTCTATTTGCCTGTTTGCTCTCCCTGGTAAATCCATTCCTTCACTGGCATTAGCACTTACTGCTTTGGAATTCTAGCATATACTGGAGACCAACTAAGATATCCATCCTTGTGGAATGAACACCTTTTCTTGACAGAAAACCGTTGTTGGACTAGCTGGACCACAGTCTGTAAACTATTCTAATTATGTGTGTGTGTGTGTGTGAGAGAGAGAGAGAATAATATAAATTGTTTCTCTAGAACACCCTAAGTAATACAGGAGTAAAGTGGTTTTTTGTTTGTTTTTTTTGGCTTACATATCACAGTTCGCTGATAGAAGCCAAGGCAAGAACTCAAACCTAACAGTAACCTGGAGGCAGGAACTGATGCAGAGGCCGTGGAGGAGTGCTAGTTAATAGCTTGTTCAGTTTGCCTAGGACGACCAGCCTAATTGTGGCACCACTTGCAATGGGCTGTACTTTTCCCCATTAATCACAAAATAAGAAAATGCCCTGCAGGCTTACCTCCAGCCTTATCTTAGAAGGTATTTTTCTCAGTTGAGGTTCCTTCATATCAGATGACTCTGTCGTGTCAAGTTCACATAAAACTAGCCAGCATACCCAGTGATGGTATTGAAGAAAACAGATTTTTCTCATTGTCAGCAGTATCAGTAGTAGATATCTTTTAATTAGGGGTGGGACTTTGTATCTATTTTTTTTCAGTGCTGAAATTTTGTGTAGTTTGAACATGTGCAGGTCTTGAGTGTGTGCTTTCACAGTCTCTGAGTTCATATGTGTATCAGTCCTATTGTGTCTGTATGTAAGATGCTGTTTCCATAGAGTTATGTATTAAAATCTTAATGCCTTCTGTGTAGATCCATAAGCTTTGAGGGTTTTGATAAAGACAACCCATTTAAGGATGAGTGCTCCAATGTCTCTAGGAAATGAGAGACATTGTCTAGTTGTGCGTGTCTGTTATTTCCCACCTACTACAAGAAGCAGCTTGTAAGGTTGAGGGATATTATGATTACAGGTGTGGCAGTATAGTTTTAGGGGTCATTTTATTGTTTCTGTAGCAGAATAGTAGTATGTTTCCCCTAGGCTCTTGACTTATCTAGTGTCAAATTCTTGACCACTTTAACAGTATAGAGAGGTTTTGAAGATCTGTGATGTCACAGACTGGAGATAGGCCAGAAAGAAGGGCTAAACATGAATCTTAAGAAAGTTATACTTCTGGTTCTGTACTTTATACACCATATTACCTCTTTTATTTTGCCATGTCTTTTAAGTTTGACAAAACAAAACTTGTCATTAAGGAAATGACTTTATTCACAATATTTTTTTTTGCTCTATTAATCACTGCAGTTAAATAAACCTATTAGGTTGAAAGCTGAAATTTGTTTAATGTCTAACCAACTCACATAGGCTCAAAGGAATAGCTTTTTTTTTTTAAAGATTTATTTATTTATTTTATGTATGCAACATTCTGCCTTCATGTATGCCTGCACGCCAGAAGAGGGTGCCAGATCTCACTACAGATGGTTGTGAGCCACCATGTGGCTGATGGGAATTGAACTCAGGACCTCTGGAAGAGCAGCCAGTGCTCTTAACCACTGAGCCATTTCTCCAGCCCCGGAATAGCTTCTTTTTTATAACTGAAAACAATTATATGAGCAGGATAAATACTTGGAATAATATGTGTTTTAAATTAGATTTAAGAAAGAATGAGAGCAGGGAAAAGCAGTTCTATTTGATGAAAGACTTATTTGTATTGTAACAGATTTATTGCTACTCACAGTGGAAAGTCACTTTTAAAGAAATGGGGTTCAAGTTCAGCACTTTGTACTAATGAAATTAAATATATGTTTGTGTAGCATAAGTTCTAATAGGTTTTAATAATAAAAGCTCAGAGTCAGATATTGGGGGAAATGCTGAGAGAACAGAGAGATGAATGAGCAAAACCATAGCCACCTTACCTCTCAACTTCCCAGCCGAAAAGACATTGAGTTCCTGTTTTCTCCCACCTTATTATTTCCTCTCTCCACCCAGTCATATCACTTCCAGTCTGTCTGTACAGATCTCTAGACTTCTATGTTAGCTAGTGGCTAGCTCTGCTACCTGAACATCAGGCAGACTTTGTTTGAACATTTCCTACCCCCTTTTTTGTCTAAGAATTAAATAAGGTTATAACTAATATTAGAAAAACTATATACAATAACTATACAATATATACAGATAATAAATACATCAACAATGTCTAGTCCATTAACAGTTTACAAATTCAGAGGAAATACATATCTCTCCTATCTTGATGAGTTCAAAAGTTGTACCTAATTCACTTTCTATTCTAACTTGCATTACCAAAACTATCGTTTTACAACTATAAAGTCTTCAACTCCCCCAGAGACCCAAGAAGGAAATACTATTACCTGTGTAAGCAGGAAGTGCAAACGACTTCCAAAAAATAAGAGAAATAACTGAAACAGCTGGCTACCTGGACAGTCACCCAGGGATCCTCTGCAACATTGGGGAATCCATCTTCAGCCTATAGGCCTAGCATATCTTCTGGCAGACTTTTCTGTGAAGCAGGATATTCTGAAGGGCTGTCCTACCTTGTCTTGGCAAAGTTCAGCAGTCCTTTTGTGTCCTCCTTGTCCAATTTGTCAGCAATTGAGGCAAGAATACTTTCTTACCTAATGGCTGACCTTTACCACAAAGAAAGTAAACTTCATGTAGTGTTTCTTCAGTGTCCGTCATCTTTTCTGAAGTAGATTGGTGCTGCCAGGAGCAGACATGTCTCATTGTCATGAAAAAAGAAAAGAACCTATGTTATGAAACATCCATATGCCATATTCTGTAGATCTCTGAAGTGTCTGAAGATGACCTGTCTATGTAAAATATATTCCTCTTTATCCTTGGAGAGGGAGTATAGGGAAAGCCCGCAATCCATGGTGGAGAGATAGAGAGAGCCAGCTGTCTTGAAAGCGTATAAGGGATTGTATAGAAAAAGCACATGTGGTGGGGGCTGCCTGAAGGCAGAGTCAGCCATTCTAGGGCAGCAGGTAAGTCCTATGGTATTTGGAGCCCAGGTCAGGTGCCTGTGGAATTTGTTGCAGAGAGGCCGCAAAAATAACAAAATCTTAGAGGTTTAGGGAGAAAACCTAGCCAGGCATGGCATTGACTCCAGCTTCAGCTGGAGTTCTGTGTAGCTCTGGCCTATCCTGGTGGCTGCAAAACCATAGGCAAGTGACATTTTTTTATGAATTCCTGCCCCATGTTGAGCACCAATATGTAGCATGAGTTCTAGTAGGTATTAATAAAAGCCCAGAGTCAGATATTGGGGGAAAATGCTGAGAGATCAGAGAAATGAAGGAGCAAAACCACAGCTGCTTTTCCTCAACTTCCCAGCTGAAATGAGACTAAGGTCCTGTTTTCCCCAGCTTATCAGTTCTTCTCTCCGCCCAGCCATATCACTTCCTGTCTGTCTGTACAGACCTCCAGACCTCTGTGGTTAGCTAGTGGCTAGCTCTGCCCTCTCATCTTCAGGCAAGCTTTATTTGTACAAACAAGATAGCCACCAGCAAATCAGGACAGTTCTGCTTGTTTGCTTGTTGGTTTTAAATTTTTAAAAATATTTCTCTCTCTCTCTCTCTCTCTCTCTCTCTCTCTCTCTCTCTCTCTCTCTCTGTATGTGTGTGCGGTGTGGTGCCCATGGGTGCAAGGGTATAGGATCCCCTGGAGCTGGTGTTACAGGCAATGTGGGTGCTGGGCAGTTCACTAGAAGAGCAGGCAGTATTTTTAACCACTGAGCCATCTCTTGAGTCTTTTAGGGAGGACTTTTGAAAAAATTTAAAACTGATGATACTGTACTAGTCTTACAAGTGCCCAGTATTTTTTTAGCTTATACATTAATTTGTAAAACCTTAAGAAAACTCATTGTGATGTATTAACCATTTTTAGTAAGATCTTACTAGTTTATCATACCAAAGTACATGTTATTTATTTATTTGATTTGTGTTTCTGTTTTTTTTCCTCTAGGAAACTGACTGGACATTCTTTCCACATGGGCTATAGCATGGCAATTTTGAATGGCATTGTAGCTGCTCTTACTGTGGCATGGTGCCTCATGTAAACCCACAATAGAGCAATATGGTTGGTAAAAGGCCTGATTGTTTGAAAATAACAGAAACGAACATTACCTACTCAGAAGACTATGGAATGTGGTTCAGATACATACCGTTATCATCATTATTATGGAAGACCTTATAGACCATTGTTTCAAAAACTAGGAAATGGGAATATTTGAGTACTTTCAAATGCTTTCTTAAAAGGAAAAGATGTTTACCTCATCTTTTTACTTTTGCTTATGTAGTTTTATCAGTTCCAAAATATATTTTAATGGAAATCAAATTTAGAAACTTGAATACAGGACAATGTCTACCTTTCTATGTATAATCCATTTTTTTTTGCTAACAAATGTTATATTACTGATTGAGATAGAAGTATTTCTTATTTATATGGTACATTAAGAAAACAATGCTGACCTGCTAAACCAGGTTCCATGGGTTGGATGCCAGTCTCTAGCTACACAGTGAGACCATTTAAAGAAAAAGAAGAAAGAAAACAATGCCTTTTATCTTTAACATTTTATAGCAACTACATCAGCATTTTTGATAATCAGTGGAATGCAAATGTACATTTATAATTTTTATGGAGTATATCTAGGAGTTTTATATATTTACATATTAAATTTGTTTTTTAAATGGTTACATTTATACCTACATGACTGTAAATTTTGTTTCTTAGTTGGTGTCAACCTGTCCTTTACTAAGTATTTTTTTTTAATGTGTTAAAGCACATTGATTTAATTTTAAGGTTAAATAAATTTATTTTTTTTAAAAAAAGATACTGAAAATTCAGGGTAAACTATTTGTCATAATGTTAAGAAATTTGAGACTGTTGGCCATTTCTATTTTCCATGATTAAAAGTATTTATTTTGATGTATATATTAAGGCAGCAAAACTTGTACTATTTTGTTTTTAGTAATTGAAAACTAGAATGTTTTTTATGTAGAAATGTTTGAACTGTTTTATTTTTAATCTCAAGAATATAGTTGGTAAAGTAGAAAAGGTATTTTGATATTCTGTACATGTATATATAATTAAAATTTAATATGTATATTGTAATATATATACTTTTATATCTTTTCTTCTTAAGTATTTTGTCATGTCAAGATTTTTGTTGTTTTCATAGTCACATTCTCCCTGTATTCTCAAGAGGAAAAAAAAATAGGAAAAGTCGTTTCCATTTCATTAGAAATGACTCATAATGTCCCAATTTGAAATGAGCCAGGTGGTAGTGATGCACCCCTTTAATCCTAGCACCCAGGAGGCAGACAGGTGGATCTCTGAGTTCAAGGCCAGTCTGGTCTACAGAGCAAGTTCCAGAACAGGCTCCAAAGCTAGAGAAACCTTGTCTCAAGAAAAACTAACTAACTAAATAAATAAAAGGATGAATAAAAGTAAAGTGAGAGGTGAAGGGGAACATAGATAGGGTCTTACTAAATCCCAATCCCTTGACTTAAGTGTTCCATCAGTTATGGCTATTTCAATGATTCTGTTGCTTATGGGCTCTTTCTTGTACAATATATTTTTGCCTTCTTCTGAAGTTGTAGACAGCCTTTATGAGAGGCCATGCTGGATCTAGGTACTCTAGGCACCCCAAATCCCAGAGAGAACACCCTACTGGACCTGAAGACTCAGTCACCAGAACCTTTGTCCATTTAGTGCAGAACACCAGAGAGGAAAGAAACCAAAGGACAAAACACAAATCCCTAAAAAATAGTAATCAACACCTGGACCTATAATCATCCCAAATCCGGATATAAGAACACAATAACAGAAAGTGCAATATGGCACTACCAAAACCCAGCTATCCTTTGACAGGAGACCCAAACAGTCTCAGCTGAAGCATGAAAAAACCATTAAATACGACTTTATGAAAATGATAGAAATTCTTAAAGAGGAAGTGAAAACTAAGTAGAGGGGAAAATTTTAAAAATTTTGATGACGCCAATAAATCCTAAAAGAATGCCAAGAAAAACAGGTGAAGGAAACTACAAGACCTGAAAAATGGAAATAGAAGCAACAAAGTAAACAAACGGAATTCTGGAAATGGAAAATCTGTGTAAGCAAACAAGAACTATAGATGCAAACATCACCAACACAATACAAGAGATGGAAGAGAGAATCTCAGACATTAAAGACATGATAGAGGAAATAGATCCATTAGTCAAAATGATAATCTAATAAATTCCTAACACAAAACATCCAGGAAATCTGGAACACTATGAAAAGACTATAATAATAGAAATAGAAGAAGAAACACAGATCAAAAAAACTAGAGAATGTATTTAACAAAATCATCAAAAAATAAATTCCTAACTGCACCAAGAGTACCAAGAGGTGATTGAGTTGTCCCCTCAGCAGGACAGCCCAGTCTATAAGCCCTAGGTCCCAAGACAAAACCCAAGGCCCCTCCCCCACCCATCTCATCCATGCTAGCCCATCAGCAGGTAAGGCTCCTGTGGACAGGGTGCTCCACCAATCCCCCTTTGGACCCTGTAATCTACAAGTCCCACTCTGCCCCCAAATCCACCCATCCACCCCATGGCCTCAGTGGCTCCCTGAGACACAATAGCTCCATCGAGAGGACAAAGAGGTGAGTGACTGGCACCCCAGCAGTAGCCCAGTCTATAAGCCCTAGGCCCCAAGGCAAAGTCCTGGGTGCCTCCCCTACCCATCTCAACCATACCAGCCAGTCAGCAGACAAGGCTCCTGTTGGGAGGCTGCTCCATCAATCCCCCATTGGACCTTGTAATCTACAAATCCCACTCTGCTCCCAAACCCACCTGTCCCCCAAGACCTTAGCGGCTTTCTGAGACACAGAGACCAACTGCCCCAATCGGACCAAGAGGCACAGACACTACCTCCACGAATAGAAGTAAGAGATGGGTCTACAGAGCTAGTTCCAGGACAGGCTCCAAAGCCACAGAGAAACCCTGTCTCCAAAAACAAACAAACAAAAGAAAGAAGAGATGGATAGATGCCAATGCAAGAATACTTTAACAACCTAAAGAGCAATACGGCACCACCAGAACCTAGCGGTTCTACAATAGCAAGACTTGAACATCACAACACAGAAGAAGGAGAAGAAAACGACCTTCAAAATAACTTTATGGAGATGATACTTTTAAACAAGTAATGAAAAATTGCCTTAAAGAAAGGAAAAAGACAACATTCGTGTGTCAAAGAAAACATTAAAGCCAACAAAGTTTTAACACAACATCCAGGAAATCTGGGAAACCATGAAAAGACCAGACCTAAGAAAAATAGGAATAGAAGAAGGAAAATACCAATTCAAAGATAACATATATTCAACAAAAACATAGGAGAAAGCTTTCCTAACCTACAGAAGGAAATACCTATGAAGATACAAGAGGCTTACAGAATACCAAATAGACTGGACCAAAAAAAAAAAATCTTGCCACATAATAAAACACAAAATATATAGAATAAAGAAAGAAGTCTAAGAACTGCAAAGGAAAAAGGTCAAGTAACATAAACACAGACCCACCTCATTTCTCATTGGAGACTATGAAAGCCAGGAAGACCTGGACAAATCTTAGCAGACACTAAGAGACCATGGATGCCAACCCAGACTACTATACCCAACAAAATTTTCAGTCACCATAGATGGAGAAAGCAAGGTATTTTATGCCAAAACCAGTATTAATGCCTATCGACAAATCCATCCCTACAGAAAGCTCTAGATGGCAAACTCTAACCCAAAGAAGTCAGTTGCACCCACGAAACCAAGGGCACACCAGCACATCCTAAAGAAGGGAAACACACACCTAGTATCACACAAACAAAATAACAAATTAGCAATCACTGGTTATTACTACCCCTTAATATCAATGGACTCATTCTTCTATAAAATGACATAGGCTACCACAATGGATAAGAAAACAGGATCCATTCTGCTGCATACAAGAAACACACCTCAACTTCAAAGACATTATGTCAAAGTAAAGGGTTCAGAAAAGACTATGCAAGCAAATGAACCTAAGAAGCAAGCTGTTGTAGCTATCTTAATATCTAACAAAATATACTTCAAACTAAAGACAGACATGATGACATTTCATATTCATCACAGGAAAGATCCAAAGATGAAATCTCAATTCTGAACATTTATGCCCCAAATACAAGGGCACCCACATTTGTAAAAGGAACATTACTAAAGCTTAAAAAGCACATCGAACCACACACACTAATAGAGACTTCAACCTCTCAATTTCACCAATAAATATTCTGCCAGACAGAAACTTAACAGAAATAAGGGAACTAGCAGATGTTATGACTCAAATGGGCTTAACAGACATCTATAGAACATTCCACACATGTGAACTATTTTCTCAGCACTTCTTAAGACCTTCTCTAAAATTGATTACATGCTTGGTCACAAAGCAAAACAGAACAGATCCCCCAAAATTGGAATAACCCCCTATATCTTAGTGGATCACTATAAATTAAAGTTAGAATCCAACAACACAAATTACAGAAAGCCTACAAACTCCTGGAAACTGAATTATGCTCAACTTAATTGCCACTGGAGCAAGGAAGAAATAAACTTTCTAGAATCCAATGAAAATGAATGTATAACACCCAAACTTATGGGATACTATGAAAGCAGTACTAAGAGAAGTAAGTACTTAGTTCATAGCACTAAATGTCTACACATAAAGAACTTGGAGAAATCTCACAGCACACTTGAGAGCTCTAGAACAAAATGAAGCTAACTCACCCAGGAGAAGTAGATGGCAGGAAATAATCAAATTTAGTGCTAAAGTAAGAGCTGAAACAAAGAGAACAATACAAAGAATCAATGTAACAAAGAGTTGGCTCTTTGAGAAAATCAAGATAGACAAACCCTTATCCAAACTAACCAAAAGACAGAATGCCCAAATTAGAAAAATGAAAAGGAGGACATAACAGACACTGAGAAAATCCAGAGAATCATCAGGTCATACTTCAAACACATGTTCTCCAAAAAAAAAAAAAAAAAAAAAAAAAAAAAAAAAAAAAAAAAAAAAAAAAAAAAAAAAAAAGAAAGAAAGAAAGAAAATTTAAAAGAAATGGACAATTTTCTGGATAGGTACCACATACCAAAATTAAATCAAAACCAGATAAGCAATTTAAATAGATCTATAACACTTACTGAAATAGAAGCAGTCATTAAAAGTCTCCCAACTGAGGAGTGAGAATATGAGCAAAGAGGTCAAGACCATGATGGGGACACCCACTGAAACAGCTTACCTGAACTAATGGGAGCACACCAACTCCAGCCAGCAGGGAAGGAACCAGTATAGGATCAAGCTAGACCCTTTGAATGTGGGTGACAGTTATATAGATGGGGCAGATTGTAGGGCCAGTAGCAGTGGCAACAGGATTTGTCCCTGCTGCTTGTACTGGCCTTTTGGAACCCATTCTCTTTGGATGGATACCTTGCTCAGCCTGGATATGGTGGGGAGGGCATTGGTCCTTCCTTGGAGCAATTTGCCTTGCCTTCTCTGAGGAATGGATGGGGGTGGGGTGAGGGAGAAGGTAGAAGAAATGGGGGGGATGGAAACTGGGATTGGTGTGTAATATGAAAAATGATAGTTTGTTTTCTTTTAAAAAAAATAGCAAGTAAAGGCTATTAAAACAGAAAAAAGTCCCCCCCAAAAGGCCCAGAACACTATATCTTTAGCACAGTATTCTAGTAGAATTTCAAAGAAAAACTAATACTCTCAAATTGTTTCACACAATAGAATCAGAAGGGACATTGCCAAACTCATTTCATGAGGCTACAGTTACCCTGATACCCAAACCATACAAAGAAACAACAAAGGAAGAAAACTACAGACCAACCTCCTTCATGAACATTGATGCAAAAATACTCAAGAAAATATTGGCAAACCAAATCCAAGGACACATCAAAAAGAATTATCTACCATGACCAAGTAGGCTTTATTCCAGAGATGCTGGGTTGGTTCAACATACAAAAATCTGTGAATGTAATCCACCATATAAACAAACTGAAAAGAAAAAAAAACCACATAATCATATCATTAGATGCTGAAAAAGCTTGGAACAAAATCCAACACTTTCACTATTCGCAGATGATATGATAATATACAAAAGTGACACCAAAAATTGTACCTGAGAACTCCTACACCTGATAAACAACTTCAGTAATGTTGTGGAATACAAGATTAACTCAAAAAAAAAAAATTAGTAGCCCTCCTATATACAAATGATAAATGGAATGAGAAGGAAATCAGAGAAACATCAACCTTTCAATAGCCACAAATATAAAATATCTTGGAGTAGTGCTAACTAAACAAATGAAAGACCTGTATGACAAGAACTTTAAGTCTTTGTAGAAGAAATTGAAAAAGATATCAGAAAGTGGAAAGATCTCCCATGCTCTTGGATAGGTAGAAATAACATAATAAAAATGGCACTCTTAGCAAAAGCAATCTACAGATTCAGTGCAATCCCCACTAAAACTCCAACACAATTCTTCATAGACCTTGAAACAACAATACTCAACTTCATATAAAAACAAACAAAAACCCAGAATAGCTAAAAAAAAATTTGTACCATAAAGGAACTTCTGGAAGTATCACCATCCCTGCCTTCAAACTCTACAATAGAGCTATAGTAATCAAAGTAGATTGGTATTGGCATAAAAACAGACATGTGGGCCAATGGAATCGAATCGAAGACCCTGACATTAACCCACATACCTATGAACACCTGATTTTTGACAAAGATATCAAAATGGTACAATGGAAAAAAGAAAGCATCTTTAACAAAGGATGCTGACATAACTAGATTGCAAATAGAGCCGTATCTATTGCCATGTACAAAACTCAAATTCAATAGATCAAAGACCTCAAGATAAATCCATTACATTGAACGTGATAGAAGAGAAAGTGAGAAGTAGCCTTGAACACATTTACACAAGAGACCACTTCCTAAATATAACACCATAGCACAGATTTTGAAAGCAACAATCAATAAATAGAACCTCCTGAAACTGAAAGCTTCTGTAAGGTAAAGGACACTCTCAATAAGACCAAAAGACAGTCTACAGAATGGGAAAAGTTCTTCACCAACCCCATGTTTGACAGAGGGCTGATCTCCAAAATACATAAAGAACTCAAGAAACTAGACTTCAAAATACAAAACAATTCAATTAAAATGGGGTACAGATCTAAACAGAATTTTCAACAGAAGAATCTCAAATGATTAAAAGACATTTAAGAAATTGTTCAGCTTCCTTACTCATCAGGGAAATGCAAATCAAAATGACTGACATGCTATCTTAACCTGTCAGAATAGCTAATATAAAAAATACTGAGGACAGTTTATGCTGGAGAGGATGTGGAGTCAGGGGAACACTCCTCCATTGCTGGTGGAAGTGCAAACTTGTACAGATACTTTGGAGATCAGTATGTTGATTTCTCAGAAAATTGGGAATGAATCTACATCAAGACCCAGCTATACCACTCTTGGGTTTATTCCCCAAAGACGCTCCATCATACCACAAGAACACTTTCTCAACTATGTTCATAGCAGCATTATTCATAATAGTCAGAACTTGAAAACAACCTAGATGCCACTCAACAGAAGAATGGATAAGGAAAATGTGGTACATTTACACAACTGAGTATTATTCAGCTGTGAAAATTGATGACCTCATGAAATTTGCAGGCAAATGGATGGATCTAACAAAAAAAGACAAACATGGTATGTACTCACTCATAGGTGATTATTAGGAGTAAAGTATAGGATAACCAACCTACAATGCATAGCCCCAGAGAGGTCAGATAGCAAGGAGGGCCCAAAGATGCATAGGGAATTCCCTGGGAAGGGGGAGTAGAAAGGATCTCCTGGTAAAATGGGAATGGTTGGGGGGGATAGAGGGATGGGAAATAGAGGAAGCAGGTTGGGCGGGCTGGTTGCAGGAGGGGTTTGGAGGCAGGATGGAGGGGGAGAGTAACAAAAGAGGCATCTTGATGGGGGTCATTTTGGGGTTAGGGAGAAACCCCCAGGAACCCACAAGTATGACCCAACTAAGACTCATAGCAATAGTGGAGAGGATGCCTACACTGGCCATCTACTGTAAGAAGATTGGTGGCTTCCCTATGTGCCATCAAAGATACTCAATTCAGTAACTGATGAAAGCAGAGGCACAGATAAGCACAGTGCTGAACTCTGAGAGCCTTGCAAAAGAAAGGGAGGGGAGATTTTACCAGCCAGTAGGGGTATGATGGGAGAACCCACAGAGACAGCTGACCTGAGCTGCAGGAGCTCATGGACACTGGACTAACAGTCAGGGACCCTGCATGGGACTGACCTAGGCCCTCTGCATGTGTGTGACAATCCTGTAGCTTGGTCTCTTAGTAAGGCTTCTAATAGTGAGAGCAGGATCTCTCCTTGGCACTTAGCTGGCTTTTGGTAACCTGTTTCCCATGCTGTATTACCTGGCCCCGCCTCAAAGTAAGGGGATGAGTTTGGTCCTGTCTCAACTTGTTATCCCATGCTTTGTGCAATCCCATGGGAGGACTGTCCATTTCTGAATGGAGATGGAGAAGGAGTGGATGGAGAGGTGGGTAGATGGGAAAGGGGAGGGGACAAAAGGAAAGGAGGGAAGGGAAACTGGTTGGTTTATAAAATAAATGAAAAAAATGTTATTTAAATAAAAATAAATAAAATTACACAAACCTAAAAATACAGAAAGGTAAAGATAATGTGTAATAAGTATTCATTTTAAACAAAACCTACTTTTATGTTTAGATCTGACCATTTGCAGTGCCATTGGACTGAGCAGTTCAATGAAAAGAGAATGTGATTTCTTTCTATCTTCATAAATTAATATTTTAGAACAAGTATCCATAATAAAATCATTTTAGTTTTATTTAGAATTTGCACAAAGATGTAAAGACATAAATTATACAAAACAAAAAGTCACTTCTCTGTATAAAGAAGAATCCAACAATGTGAAAAATTTCATCAAAATCCAGATGAAATGACATTAAACTCCTAGATATTGGGATTTGAAAATAATTTATAATAATATCCCAGCAATCCATAGAGTTGGTAGAAAAAATATCAGATGTTTGACAGTAGTACAAAGATGATAACACAGGAGAAAATCCAACGTATGTACATAGGACCACTAAAAAGAGATTCAAATCCAGGTCACGCTTTCATCTAAAGTCTCAACCACTCCTTATGAAAAGAAGCACTCCAAACTCATGCTAAAAAGTTAGACTTATATTGAGTACAAATTCTTGGCTTGAAAATGTAAGAGAAGGCACTGGGTGTGAAATCCTCAGAGAAGTAATAAAAACATTATTGTTGTAAGGAGGCCGCTTGTTTGTTTCCTGGCCACCCAGACTCCAGAAGTAATCACTCAGAAACTATATTATTTGCAATACTGTTTGGCCAATTGCTTAAGCATATTTCTGGCTAACTCTTACATCTTAATTTAACCCGTCTCTATTAATCTGTGCATCACCACGAGGTCGTGGCCTACCAGCAAAGTTTCAGTGCATCTGTCTCCGTGGTTCCATGGCTTCTCTTTGTCTCCGCCTCCTTTCTTCCAGCATTCAGTTTAGTTTTCCCTGCCTAGCAAAGTTCTACCGTATCAGGCCAAACCAGTTTCTTTATTAACCAATGATATTCACAGCATACAGAGGGGAATCCCACATCACATTATATTGCAGGGAGTATTTATCAAATATAGGGAACATAGTCACTACTGGTTTAAGAAATAGCAAAGAAAATGAATAGGATTAAAATGTCTTGTGCAAGTTCCCAGCATAAGAATAATAAAGGTTCCTTATAGTGAAATGGCTGTCTTAGACTTAAAACTTCTCAGTAAGTTACAGATTTATGGGATAGGCCTTCTACCTGAAGCTACTCTGCGCTAAAAGTCTAAAGCATTGATGAAAGTTTGTATTGCCATGAAAGACAGATGATGCAGTCTTAAAGGGGTGATGCTTCAGAGAGACAATTAATCTTAGGCAGACAGAGCCGTGGAAAGTAATGAAAATTTGTTTTGTATTACTGGTGAAAGAGTATGGAACTGGATGAACTATTTAGCTTTTAGTGTTCTTCCCTGGCAGCCTTTTCTGTCCAATGAAACTTAATAACACCATTTCCTTGGCATGTCTCCCATTTCCGGAAAGCATCTTTGTTTTACACTTGTGAATGTAGACATAAGTGCTGAGATGATCCCACTGTAGACTCAAACCACTCATAGCTTTTGTCTCAAAAGAAGTTGGAGACTTGGAATGAGCTTCAAAGTGGTTTTGACGTTAATCCACTGTGATAGGCCAGAGAATTGACTGACAGTTAATGCACTGTGATATGCCAGAGGAGAGAGGACTTTCTGAAAACACTGTGAAATTAAAAACAGGATTCCGGCCAACTGGACTCTCTTATAGGTGTTGACTCTGCTAGAATTTTAATCTCTTAGAAAACTACCATGTTAAAAACCTGTCAGCACAACTCACATTGTAAAAACGTAGGACTTTGTATATTTGTATTAAATACTGAGAAAGTTATTGCTGCCTCTAGGCAAGTTATAACCCATGATAATTCTTAGTGCTGAATAAATCTGCCTAAGGTGAAAGTCAATATGTGGAATGTGAAACCGTAATGACAGTATCATTTTCCATTTTGCATTACATATAGTTAGTGCCTGCAGTGCTGGATTTATAAGTTTCATATTGATATAAAATATATAGAGCATGGCATTTATTCTACATCAATTTTACATGAAATCATTCTTTCAGATTGAGCAAATTTCCATTCGTATTCAAGTTGGGAGAGACAGAGTAAGTGAGTATCATAAAGGCCACCAATAAGAAACAGTTTATATAATTGATGCAAGAAATTTCTTGAAATTCAAAGATCAAGGGGGAATCTCAGAAAGAGTTTTTAAAAAAGGTTTTATTGAAAACAAAGTTTTATACTCCATGTCATGGCAAAGGACTAAAGGACAGTTTTGGAAGTTTATTTTGTAAATCAAGATCATTGCTAGTTCCTGTTTATCTGTTTGCAAGTAATGGCTGGAATATATATATATATATATATATATATATATATACATATATATGTGTGTGTGTGTATGTGCGTGTGTGTATATATATATATAAATGTGTGTATATATACACACACTTTAATTCACTTTGTAGGTAAGTTATAATTCATTATAATTCTTATAATATATAATGTATCAATATATTACATAGAATACATTCATATATTAACATCCCATCTCCATAATGTTATATTAATGATACACATTAATTTATCTTAAATATTCTCCCAACTGAATATGAACAGAGAAACAAAAGGTCAGTTTAAAAGTAATTATAGCAAACTTTTTGTATAATTGTCTTTACTCATACAGTCCTGACTTTTTAAAAAAATAAAAAACATGTTTTTATTTCTCCAATTGCTTTTAAAATGTGAACATTCTGTGGTTTAGTCACAGTCTTTACTTCCCAGTTATTTCTTTCTTGGGCCTCAGTTCCCTTTGAAAGAGCACACTCTTATTCCAGAAGGCAGTTAGCTGTTCATCATCCTTCCTGTCTGGACAGCATCCAATGAGCAATCCCACAGGAACAAGTATATGAACCCAGGAGTCACCTACGAGCTGAAGTAAGTTTACCTTAATTACAGCCAGGTGCCAAGCAGGACCCTGAAACCAAGGGCAGCGGCAGGGAGCTTGGCCCATAGACCTGTCTTAAAAAAAATTCTCTGAGCTAGGTTGTAGCCAGAAACTGCTCGTTTGTTTCCCAGCCTCCCAGACCTGAATAATCACACAGAAACTATACTAATTGCAACACTGGTCAATAGTTCAGGCATTTTCCTAGCTAATTTACTCTGCTAAGCCATTAGCTGAAACAGCTTTATTCATTATCCAATAAAAGCAACACATATACAGAAGGACATCCCACATCACTAGGTGTAGTGATATAAGTTTGTTGTTTATTTTGGTTTTTTGAGACAGAGTTCTCTTTATAATCCTGGCTGTTCTGAAACTTGCTTTGTAGACCAAGCTGATCTCGAATCCAGAGATCCTCCTGCCTCTGCCTCTCAAGGGCTGGGATTAAAGCCATGAGCCACCACTACCACCACCATTCCAATATTTATTGGAATGACTTATAGGCTATAGTCCAACTGTACTGTCTGGTTTTGTGTGTCACCTTGACACAAGTTAGAGTCATTAGAGGAAGGAGTCTCAGTTGAGGAAATGCCTCCTTGAGATCAAGCTGTAAGGCATTTTCTCATTTAGTGATCAATGGGGGAGGGCTTAGCCCATGGTGGGTGGCGCCATCCCTGGGCTGCTGGTCCTGGTTTCTTTAAGAAGGTGGGTTGAACAAGCCATGGGAAACAAGCCAGTTAGCAGCTCCCCTCCAGGGCCTCTGCATTGGCTCCTGCCTCTGTAATCTTGCCCTGTTTGAGTTCCTGTTCTGACTTCCTTCAGTAATGAACAACAATGCTGAAGTGTAAAACTAATAAACCCTTCCCAACTTGCTTTTTCATCATGGTGTTTTTCACAATAGAAACCCTGACACCAAATAATGGTAAACTGTGAATAGAAAGTCCAAGAATCCAGTAATTACTCAGTCCCATGGGGTTGATTGTCTCAGCTGGTCTTCTGTACATGCTGGAATTCTGAAGAAGTAGGGTCCAATGCCAATGAATAAATGCATGTGCTGAAAAGGTGAGGGTAAGCAGGCAAAGGATGAACACATCCTCTTCCTTATTCCATTGTCCTTCCAATGTGGCCCATAGAAGGTGTGTCTTCCTGCCTCAAAGTCTAGATTAAAGGCACATTGTCTTCTTGCCTCAAGATCCAAATCACAAGTGTGCCCTCCATTTCTGTATTATAGTTCATTCCAGATATAGTCATGCTGACAACCAAAAGTAGCCATCACAATGGTCTACATAGTGCATTCTAGCACAGTCCAAGCTGTATAGTGAGATCCTGTCTAGAAAAAAAAAGAAAAATTATGATAATATATGAAAAGGAAAACTCCCATAGTAATTTGACGTCACCATCAAACTAAAGAAGTTAAAGTGAATTAAGATTATAGTTTAGAATATGGAGTTTCTTGACCCAGCAGCTGATGGCCCAGCAGAAGTTCAGTAAGTCACTAATGGAATTCAGTTTGTTGACTTCTTTGGATGTATCCTAAAGAAGTGACATAAAACAAAGCTTCTCAAATTATGGGTCACTGCCCCATAAGTAAATGTAGGGGCGTCAAAAAAATGATAACAAGCTTCTGAGCACTTAACAACCCCAAATTAATTCAAATAAGATGTGTGACAAATCTAAGCAGTGTCTGGATCTCATGTTGCATCAAGCAATTTCTGCTCTAAAGGCACAGCGTGCACATTCTGTACTGTGCATGCCTTCATGCTATGCTGTGCTAACAGCCACCCAAAGCCTCTTGACTAAAATTTGAGGCTATGTTGTATGTTATGAACTGCAGTGTTTTTACACAGCTTTCTATGGCTACAGAGATGTTGGTTTAATTGTGGAAAACCAAGACTTAATATTTATTTTCCTAGCATCATTTCTCAACAAGTAAGTATTAAAGTAATGCATCTTTGGATTTTGTTGTGTTGGGTTGTTTGATTTTAAAAACAGCCAAGCACTCATTTGTGACTTGCATTTCATGAAAAAAGAAAAGAATTTTGGCTTGGGATTCAAACAGCATTCCAACAGTTCTGGAATGGCTTTGTTTCTGTCATTTTCTACGTGTTTAGGTGGGATAGGCACAACTGATCAGAATATTAACTGACTATGACAAACATTGAACCTTCTCAACATACTGAAGTATCAAATATTCAGATGTGAAAAAAGAATATCCATCTCATTTGTGTGCAAATTGACTTTCATCTTTAGTAAATAGTAAAATTGTATGTACACCAAAGAATTCTTTTAAAATATTTTTTTTGTGATTTATTATCAGAAAATGTTTGGTCTTTATATTGGTTTTATATACCTACATACTATGATCTAGAAATTTCTCAGGCAAAAAGAGGTCACATGTGCAATATGTGCGATAAGAAGCCCTGATGCCAAGTACACAAGATCTCTGCACATTTGTGGTAGGATATAGTGATAGCAAACCCAAAGAGCAATGACATGGTACAAGCTGCAAGGCCTATTATGCAGAAGTTTAGGGAGTGGTTATCTGGAGGGAGAACAGAAGGAATAGAATAGAATATTAAATATAAAACAGTGCTGTTGACTCATGCTTATCATTCCATCAGTGGGAGGTGAGATAGGATTTAGACTGTTAGGACAGTCTTGGCTACTTGGCAAGTTCAAGGCTAGCCTGAGGTATAAAGCAAGAACCTGTCTCCAAAAAACTTAAATTAAAAACTAGTTTAAAGAATTGTAAAATAGCTGTATAGAAAGAAGTCATTAAGGCAAATTGTTAAAATAGAAGTTTTCTGTGAGCAGTTAAATTTTAAGTGTTATTTATTCTCACATTTTTTAAATTTTCCATAAATGCACACTTTTCTTAATTATAAAATATACATTTAAAGCAAATAGAAACAATAGTTAGCTATGCAACAGATACTGTGCGAGTTACATAAAAATTCTGTAGCATTTACTAGATTTTTTAATAAATAATTAAGAGATGTTTGGTTTGCGTTTAGCAGTCCCAGTTGCTTTCATTATTGTTATCCAATAGTAACAAAAATTGTTGCATGATGCATAGAGTCAAGTCCTTTCCTATCCATGCTTCCAGGGATAGTCACTGGACAATTATCTTAATAGCAGGGAGCATGCTAGCATGACAACTGAGGATTAAGTGCACATATTTTGTTCATTTACACAATAGAATTATTAGGTGATCATTAAAGAGAATGAGGTAAGTCTGAAAGCTATTAAAAATGAAAATGCTAGGACATAGCTTTAAGCGAAGGTGTGGTTGTTAAGTGATACATTGTTTAATTCTGGCTTTGTCAAAACAAAGGTAGGATAAAATGCCACCCTGCACAAAAATAACTCTGAAGCATGATTAATAAAAACTCAGGGAGAGAAATTGGGGTTCAACCTGAAGACCCTAAAAGTAAAGCAGCCAGTCACTGACTCTTACCTCAACTCCAGTTCGAAAATGTCGACCTGATCCGGCCTTAGGAATCTCAGGATGAGACTGTGTTTGAGAGCTTTTTTCTCCCATTTTATAATCCTCTCTAGGGCTGGGACTAAAGGCGTGCACCACTGTGATTTAAGGCATGTACTGCCCAGTTTCTATGGCAAACTAGTGTGGCTACTAGGATTAAAGGTGTGTGTTACCTGGTCTGTAAGGCTGACCAGTTTTACTCTAAGCTCTTCAGGCAAGCTTTATTTATTAAAATACAATTTAAATGCCACTATATATCTCCAAGTGGACCAAAGACTTTGTCTTAGGATTATTGCTGTGAAGAGACATCATGACCACAGCAACTTTTATAAAGGAAAACATTTAAGGGGTGACTTACAGTTTTAGTCCATTATGACCATGGTGTGACTTGGTGGTGTGCAGGTAGTTTCTTGAGCGTGTATGAGATCTCAAAGCCCCCCCTCCTCCACAGTGATATACTTCCTCCAACAAGACCATGCCTCCTAATAGTGCCACTCCCTTTGGGGGCCATTTTATTTCAAACCATTACAGACCTCAATGTGTATCCTGAAACTCTGAAACTGATAGAAGAAAACATAAACAGTACCCTACAAGATACAGGTATAGTAAAGATACAGGTATAATAGAGGACTTACTAAGACTCCATTGACTCAGGAATCAAGGCTAATAACTGATAAATGGAATCTTATAAAGTTAAAACACTCTGTACGACAAAGGAAAGAGAAGAGGAAGTTGTACAAGGGGAGTCTTCGCCAGGCACACATCCAATAGGGGATTAGTATCTAGAAGATACAACGGAAAAAAAGAAACAAGAAAAAAAGATTCAATTTAAAAAATAAAGCTACATCTCAGAACAGAGTTCTCAAAAGAAGAAATAAAAATAGCTAAGAAATGTCTTAGAAAGTGTTCAACATCTTTAGCAATTAGGGAAGTGCAAAGTAAAAGTGCTTTGAGATTTCATCAGAATAGCTAAGATCAAGAAAATTGCAACAAATGCTGGATGTTGGGATGAGCTAGAACTGGAACTGACCTTGAAACTTCCTCCCTGAAAACTAGTTCTCATAGCTGCCCAAGGGGCTGTACCAGCTGCCAAGAGAGAAAAGAAATTAAAAATCCTACCCAGTTGTAAAGTCTACAAATCAAAGTGACCAGCATAGGAAGTTATACCCATGAGTGTAATAGTGGCACTTATATCATGGGGACAACCAACAACCACCTCAGTGGATTTAAAACCTACTGAATAGGATGAAATTCATGCCTTGTACTGTAAACTTAACCAGTTACCTGAGGCTGGTGAGACCTAGAGGAGAACCTACTCCCGCCACCTTCCTAAATCAGAATAACTTAAGCTGTATTCTACTTATCCTTATATCTACAGGTAAGTATAGCCCCAACCTTCACCAAAGAAGTTTCTTGCAGAGATCAGGGATAGAAGAAACATTTCTAAACATAATAAAACGCGGTATACAACAAGCCAACAGCCAACATCAAATTAGATGGCGAGTAATGTGGCAGGATACAAGATCAACTCAAAAAAATTAGTAACCCTTCTAAATACAAATGATAAAGAAGCTGAGGAAGATCAGAGAAGCATCTTTCACAATAGCCACAAATAACATAAAATATCTTGGGGTAACACTAACCAAAGTAGTGAAAGACCTATTTGACAAGAACTTTAAGTCTTTGAAGAAAGAAGTTAATAAAGATACCAGAAAATGGAAAGCTCTCTCATACTCTTGCATAGGTAGGATCAACATAGCAAAAATGGCAATCCTACAAAAAGCAATCTATATATTCAATGCAATCCCTAACAAAATCCCAGCACAATTCTTCACAGACCTTGAAAGAACAATAATCAACTTCATATGGAAAACAAAAAAACCCAAGATAGTCAAAACAATCCTGTACAATAAAGAAACTACCAGAGGCATCACCATCCCTGACATCAAGCTCTATTGCAGAGCTACAGTAATGAAAACAGCCTGGTACTGGCATAAAAGCAGAGAGGTTGACCAATGGAATCAAATTGAAGACCCAGATATTAATCCACACACCTGATTTTTGACAAATATGCTAAAATTATACAATGAAAAATAAAAATCATCTTGAACAAATGGTGCTAGCATAACTGGATGTCAACATGTAGAAGAATGAAAATAGATCCATATCTATCACCATGTAAAAAACTCAAGTCCAAATGGATTAAAGACCTCAATATAAATTAGGCCACACTGAACCTGATAGAAGAGAAAGTGGGAAGTAGTCTTCAATGCTTGGGCACAGGCGACCACTTCCTAAATATAATCCCAGTAGCACAGAGAAACAATTGATAAATGGGACCTCCTGAAACTGAGAAGTTTCTGTAAAGCAAAGGACACAGTCAGTCAATAAGATAAAAAGGCAGCCTAATGAATGGGAACAGATCTTCACCAATCCCACAAAGGACTGACCTCCAAAATCTATAAAGAACTTACGAAATTAGACATCAAAATTCTAAATAACCCAATTAAAAATGGTGTACTGAACTAAATAGAAAATTTTCAACAGAAGAATCTCAAATGGCTGAAAGACAATGAATGTTCAACATTCTTATCCATCAGGGAATTGCAAATCAAAACAACTCTGAGATACCATATTACACCTGTCAGAATGGCTAAGATCAAAAACACCAATAATAGTTTGTGCTGGAGAGGATGTGGAGTAAGGGGAACACTCATCCATTGCTGGTGGGAATGCAAACTTGTAAAACCACTTTGTAAATCAGTATGGTAGTTTCTCAAAAAATTGGGAATTAACCTACTTCAGGGTCCAGCAATACCACTCGGGCATATACCCAAAAGATGCTCAATCATACTACAAAGATATTTGTTCAACTATGTTATTAGCAGCATTATTTGTAGTAGCCAGAAGTTGGATACAACCTAGATGCTCCTCAACTGAAGAATGGATAAAGAAAATGTGGTACATTTACACATTAGAGTAACTACTCAGTGGTTAAAAAAAAAATGACATCTTGAATTTTGCATGCAAATGGATGGAATTAGAAAACACCATCCTGAGTGAGGTAACCCAGACCCAAAATGAATATGGTATGTACTCAGTCAAGTGGATATTAGCCATAAACAAAGGATATTGAGCCTATAGTTCATAATGCTAGAGAAGCTAAGTAACAAGGTGAACTCTAAGAAAAACATATAGATCTACGTGGAAAGTTGAAATAGACAAGATCACCTGACAAAATTGGAAATATAGGGGTGGGGAGAGAAAGGAGGGTGGAAGGGGAAAAGGGAGGGGCGAGGCGAGCTTCAGGGAATGGGATAGTCAGAATGGAGGAAAGACAGAGATGACAGCAAGGAAAGAGATATCTTGATTGAGGGAGCCATTATGGGGTTAAAATGAAACCTGGTTCTAGGGAAATTCCCAGGAATCCACAAGGATGACCCCAGCTAAGACCCTAAGCAATAGAGGAGAGGGTGTCTGAACTGGCCTTGCCCTGTAGACTGATGAATATCTTAAATATCACCCTAGAACCTTCATCCAGCAACTGATGGAAACAGAGGCGGAGACCCGCATCAGAGTACTGGACTGAGCTCCAAAAAACCAGTTGAGGAGTGGGAGGAATGAGAGTATGAACGAAGACGTCAAGACTATGATGGGTATACCCAATGAAACAGTCTACCTAAGCTAATGGGAGCTCACCAACAGCATTCGGACTGGGAAGAAACAAGCATAGGACTAAACTAGTCCCTCTAAATGTGGTTGACCTTTGCATGGCTTTGGCAGACTGAGGGGTCACTGTCCGTGGCACCAGGATTGATCCCTACTGCATGTACTGGCTTTTTGAGAACCTATTCTCTTTGGAGGGATACCTTGCTCAGCCTAGATATAGTAATTAGGTAGGGCCTTGGACCTTCCCCAAAGCAATGTGCCTTACCCTTTCTGAGAAGTGGATGGGGTGGTGTGTGGAGGGAATGAGAGGAGGGAAGGGAGTGGGAACTTGGATTGGTATATATAATGAAAAAAGATAGTTTGTTTTCTTTTTTTAAAAAATAAACTCATTAGTCTTTTCAGTGCTCTTACCCAGTACAATTTACATAGATTATTTTTATCATTATTATTAACTTGTTCATAATTTTAAAAAATATTTTCATCAATTCCTTGAAAATTTCATGCTATGTATTTTGATCATTTAAGTTTTTTGTTTTCTAATGAAGCCATCTTTATTTGGAATCTTTTCTGTATGAGTATGAAAAGCATCAGGTTATGAATTGTGAAACCTCTTGCTAATCCTGACCTCCCACTTCTTGCCATGTGACATTCAGTAAATCATTTCAACATTAGCTTTTCAAGCTAAGATGAAATTTATTTGAGACTAGGTGATTCTTTGAAATCCCATCTGGGTTCATCCTGAGAAACAGAGGACAACACAGACTTTGAAGTTAAAAAAAAAGGCAGGAGAAATGCATTAGAAAGGTAAAGGTGAGGGGCAGAGTAAAAAAGACAAAGGCTGTGAGACCTGTGAGAGGTAAGGAGTGTGGAGAATCAGGCTAACAACAGCTTCAACGCTGGGGCAGTCCTGTGCAAATTGAGTTCTTGAAGAGTCCTGTATAGGGAAGCCGTGGTCTGGATTAAGTACACAGTATATCATTACTTTGGAGCAGCCCAGATAGTGTGGCCTGGTTATGAGGACTGCTGGAGATCTCAAGGTCGTCTGGTGGGAGTCAGGTTGTGGTTCTAAGATTCACAATTATAAGTACTTATTCTCATTGCAGAGACAGAAGGTTGGGTTGGGGAAAGAGGAGTGCGTAGAGAATGAGGAGGAGAGGAAGGCATAGGAGTAAGGAGTAGAGAAGGAGAAGAAAGTATTAATCCCACCAGGCAAGAATAGGACCACCACCAAAGTTTTGAGTCAAATTTGAAACAAGCTTTATTAAATAGTGGTCGAGAAGATGGACACTGGCCAGGTCCTGCCCAGGACTCCCGGAGAACGGCTGCAAGTTGGTCAGGTACTTAAAAAAGGCAAAACCCACAAGGTTATGTACTTCTCTTCTTCATCCAATGAGCTCAAGCACACATCTTGACATACTTCCTGCCTATGTACCTCCTGTCTACATGTGATCAAGCACATCCTGTGAAACTGGGGCAAACAACCGTGTTTACAGCAGTGAAACATGTTGTCTTCCATGAACAGCCCTAGTGTTCTAAGAAGTTATCTGTCCTTGTTATCTTCCATGAACAGCCCT
>PVIU01021366.1:0-31767 GCA_004026605.1 Ondatra zibethicus
GTGAACTCATTAGGGAGTGTTTTGTCTGTTTACAATTTCATGTTCTCCTTCCTCAATGTTGCACTGTACCTCTGCATATTTAATTACATGTTTATATGCATACATAATAGGCTAGGATCCACATACAAGAAAGAACATGTGGGTTTTTTTCATAATAAGCAGAACCTGGAAGCAATTTAGATGCCCCCTCAACCAAAGAATTGCTAAAGAAAATGTGCTACATTTATACAATGGAGTTAATAAGCTTTCAAATAAAAAGACATCATAAAATTTGTAGGCAAATGGATGGAATTAGAAAGAAATCATCCCGAGTGAGGTGACCCAGACCCAGAAAGACAAACACAGTATGTACTCAAGTATAAGTGGATATTAGCTGTAATGTAAAGGACAACCATGCTACAACCCACAGATCCAGAGAGGCTAGGTAACAAGGAGGGCCCAAAGGGAGATGCATGGAATTCCCTGGGAAGGGGAAAAAGAAAAGATCTATTGGGTAAACTGAGGGAGGATGGAGAAGGGAGCATGACGGATCAGATTGAGGGATGGATGGAGGGGGAGAGTAATGAAAGAGATGGCATGATGGGGCATTTCAGGGTCAGGTTGAAACATGATAGAAGGGAAACTCCTAGGAATCTACAAGACTTGAGGGTCTTGTCATACAGGTCTTTCACTTGCTTGATTACAGTTACCACAAGACATTTTATATTATTTGTGGCTATTGTGGAGTGTGTTGTTTCTCTGATTTCTCTCTCAGTCTGCTTGTCATTGTCTATAGAAGGGCTGCTGATTTTTAGAGTTAATCTTATATTCAGCCACTTCCCTGAAACTGTTTATCAGTTGTAAGAGTTCTCTGGTGGAATTTTTAGGGTCCCTTATGTCTACTGTCATATCATCTGCATATAATGATACTTTGACTTCTTTCCCAATTTTGTCTCCTTGATCTCCTTCAGTTGTCTTCTTGCTCTAGTTAATACTTAAAGTACTATATTGAATAGATATGTGCTGGCGGAGGCTTCTCGTTCGCTCTCCGGCTGCTTAGACCTGAAATAATCACTCAGAGACTATATTATTTGCAATACTGTTAGGCCAATAACTTAAGAGTATTTCTGGCTAACTCTTATATCTTAAATTAACCCACTTCTGTTAATCTGTGCATGACCACAAGGTCGTGACCTACCAGCAAGATTTTGGCGGACTCCCACGAATATCTTTTCCCTTTGGCAGCTACATGGCTTCTCTCTGACTCCGCCTACTTTCTCTCTACATCTCTGTTCGATGTTTCTACCTGGCTTTACTCTGTTAAGCCACTGGTCAAAAGCAATTTTCTATTAACCAATTTAGCAGGACTTCCCACACCATTTCCCCTTTTCTGTTCAAATAAAAAGGAAGGTTTTAATCTTAACATAGTAAAATTACATATAACAAAATAGGTATCAAGCAAGAATTACGGTTACAATATTTATATTTATTTTATCTTTTATCATAACTATCTATTCTTCAACTCCATCAAAGACCCCAGAAGGACATAATATTACCTAAGTTAAAAGAAAGTCCATTGTAAGCAACTTCCAAACTCTAGAATTGACAGAGTCATCTCGCTACTTGGACAGTCACCCAAAGTTCTTCTGTAACTTTGGAGCATCCAATCTTCAGCCTACAGGCCCATAGTATTCAGAAGACTTTTCCATGAAGCAGGAAATTTGAAGATTTGTTCTGCCTTGTAATAGCAAAGTTCATCAGTTGCTTTCTTCTGTGTTCTGCAGAATGTCTGGCAGACTCTTTCAAGAAACAGGAACCCCGAAGGATTGTCTTTAGACAAGTTCAGCAGGTTGTTTTTCTGTGGGTCCTGCATGTCCAGTTCATATGGCATACCTAATCAAGCAGTCCAGGCAAGAGCAGTTTCTTGCCCAAATGGCTTACAAACTCCATAAGAAGCCTCTTAGATGCCCATCTTCCTCTTGAAGTAATTGGTGCTGCCAGAAGCAAATATGTCTCATTGACATGAAAAGTCTTAAGTTCTTAAAACATTTTAAACGCCGTATTTTGTAGGTGTTTGAAAGGTTTCAAGAACACCTATCAAACTGAAATATATCTTTATATATCTAGAAAACCTAACTAACATGACTACAAATTTGACTATTATAGACAACTATCTATTAACCTGAATTTCTTGATTATACGTTGCATTTTTAAATGAACTGCACAACACAAGAGCAGAAATATACATACGACAAAACTGACCTTAAATTTGTTTTAATAGACCAAGAGCCATACCAATGCAAAGTATACATCACTATAGCATATCCCCCTTTAAATGTAAACAAACATTTATAAACAATATAGAGAGAGTAGACACCCTCGTCTTGTTCCTGACTTTAGTGGAATTGCTTTGAGTTTTTCACCATTTAATTTGATATTGGCTGTAGATTTGTTATAAATTACCTTTATTATGTTTATATATGTCTCTATCTCTTGTATCTCTAATTTCTTTAGGGCATTATTATTATTATTAATTCATTCATTTGTTTGATGTTTTTACATTCTGACCAACCTCAGTTTCTCCTTCCTTCTCTCCCCCCACCTCCTCACCCCTATTCGCTCCTTCTCCTTTTCTTTTCAGAGAAGTGTAGGCCTCCCTCCCATGAATATTCACCAGCCATGGCATATCAAGTTGCAATAAGACTAGGCACCTCCTCTCCTATTAAGGCTGAACAATGCAACCTAGTAGGAGGAAAGGGTCCCAAAAGCAGGCAGTAACAGAGTCAGAGACAGCCCTGATCCATCTGTTAGGAGTCCCACAAGAAAACCAAGCTATACAACTGTCCTCTATGGGCAGAGTGCCTTGGTGAGTTCCATGCAGGCTCCCTGGTTGTCAGTTCAGTCTATGTGAGCCCCTGTGAGCCCAGGTTAGTTGGTACTGTGGGCTTTATTGTGGTGTCCTTGATCCCTCTGGCTCCTTTGATCCTTCCTCCCCCTCTTCTGAAAGATTCCCCAATCTCCACCTAATGTTTGGCTTTTAGTTTCTGCATCTGTTTTCACCAGCTTCTGGAGGACACCTCTCTGATGACAACTGGGCTTGGCACTAATCTATGAGTATAGCAGAATATCATTAGGAATCATTTTTATTGACTTTTTTGCCAGTCGTGTTTAGTTCTGTCCTAGGTCTCTGGGATCTCCGACCTCCGGTCTTGACACTCCAGGCAGTGTCAAGAATAGGCTTCCTCTCATGGTATGGATCTCAAGCTGGGCTTGGTTGGCCACTCACACAATTCCTGCACCAGCTTTACCACAACACTCCTTACAGGCAGGACAAATTGTAGGATGATTTTGTATCTAGGTTGTTGTCCCAACCCCTCCACTTGCTTGATTACAGTAGATGGCTGGTTCAGGCTCTGTATCTCCCAATTGCTAGGAGTCTTAGCTAGGGTGACCCATATAAATTCCTGGGCGTTTCTGTTGCTCTAGGTTTCTAACTATTTCCAGAGATGCCACCAGATTCCAGCTGTACTCCCTTCATCCTCCCCCACCTGATCCCTCCTGTTCTCATCCCCACCCTCATTAAGACCCCTCCCACTGTCTATTTCCTTTCCTAGGGAAATCCATGCACCCTCCCCTCCTTGATCCCTTCTTGTTACCTAGACTCTCTGGGTCTTTGGGTTGTAGAATGGTTATCCTTTACTTTACAGCTTATATTTACTTATGAGTGAGTGCATACCATGTTTGTCTTTCTGCATCTGAGTTACCTCATTCAGATTATCTTTTCTAGTTCCATACATTTGCCTACAAATTTAATGATGTCATTATTTTTAAAAGCTGAGTAAGACTCCATTGTGTAAATGTACCACAATCTCTTAATTCGTTTCTGGCTATTACAAATAATACTGCTTTGGATATAGTTGAGCAAATGACCTTGTGGTAGGGTGGGCATGCTTTGGGTTTGTGCCCAAGAGTGGTATAGCTGGGTCTTGAGGTATATTAATTCCCAATTTTCTGAGAAACTTCTTGTAACATGAATAATAAAAACCCAGAGACAGATATTGGGATTCAAGCTGAAAGATCAGAGGAGCAAAACAGCCAGCCACTAGAGAGCTCTAACCTCTGTGGAATCTTCAGACTGAAAAGAGAGTAAGTTCATGTCTCATCCTGCCTTATATTCCTCTCTAGTGCTGGTATTAAAGGTGTGCACCACCACCACCCGGCCTCTATAGCTAACTACTGTGACTAGTGGGATTAAAAGTGTGTGCCACCACTGCCTGGCCTTTGTGAATGAGTAGTGTGGCTAGCTTTGTCCTCTGATCTTTAAGCTTTATTTGTTTATTTGTGATAAACACAATATCACTACATTTCCCCTTTTGACTAATATAAAAAAGGTTATAACTAATATAAGAAAGACTGAATACAATAAGCACAATGACTATATACAATATGTAAGGCAATAAATATATCAACATTGTCTAGTCCATTTGCATTTCACAAATTCAGAGAAAGCAAAACACTCCATATCTATCCTATCTTTTTTTTTCTTTTTTTTAAAAAATATTTATTTATTATGTATACAATATTCTGTCTGCATGTATGCCTGCAGGCCAGAAGAGGGCACCAGACCTTATTACAGATGGTTGTGAGCCACCATGTGGTTGCTGGGAATTGAACTCAGGACCTTTGGAAGAGCAGGCAGTGCTCTTAACCACTAAGCCATCTCTCCAGCCCCCTATCCTATCTTGATGAGTCCAAAAGGTTATACCTAATTCACTTTCTATTCTAATTTGCATTATCAAATTATCTTTTAATGTCTCTCTCCTTTAATACTTTGCACCTCTTTAGGGAGTTTCTTTTCTGAGTTTGGTTAAAAAAAAAGAAAAACTGTAACTGTAACCATCTCGTCTTCAACTCTTTCAGAGAACCGAGAAGGAAATACTATTAACTGAGCAATTAAGAAGTGTGAGCAAGTGAAAATGTGAGAAATGACAAAAATAGCTGGCTGCCTGGACAGCCACCCAAGGCTCCTCTGCAATGTCGGGGCATCCATCTTCAGCCTACAGGCTTAGAATATTCGACAGACTTTTCTGTGATGCAGGATTTTTGAAGGACTGTCCCATTTTGTCTTGACAAGGTTTTGTCACGTAACTCACTCTTTTTTGTGTCTTGCTTCTCCAATTAGGATAACATACTGTCAGCAGTCAAAGCTAGGACAATTTCCTGCCCAGTGGTGCCCAGTGGCACACGCCTTTAATCCCAGCACTCGGGAGGCAGAGGCAGGCGGATCTCTGTGAGTTCGAGGCCAGCCTGGTCTACAAGAGCTAGTTCCAGGGCAGGCTCTAAAACTACAGCAAAACCCTGTCTTGAAAAACAAAACAAAACAAAACAAAAAAACAAAAAAAGAAAGAAAGAAAGAAAGAAAGTAAATTCCATGTGGAGTTTCTTCAATGTCCATCATCTTCTCTGAAGTAGATTGGTGCTGCCAGGAGCAGACATATCTCATTATAATAAGAAAAAGAGCCTGTTATTAAAACATCTTAAATGCCATATTCTGTAGATCTCTGAAGTGTTTGAAGATGACCTGTCTATTTTAAATATATCTCTGTTTGACCTTGAAAACATACCTAATATGGTTACAAGTTTAATTGTAATAGGTGACTAATTACTAACCTACATTTCCTTATTATCCAAAACAGTTGGTAATAATAATTTGAGCCAGAAATTTGTATTACATTGTTAAATTAGCTGTATAAGTATAAAACCTTGAACAAGATTAGAAATGTATGTACAGTATGTTTTAATATGTAGCGCACGATGCCTATCTGCGCTCTATGTGCTATCATACAGGACTCCAAATGATCCCAACATTAATAAAATTATCTTAAATTTGTATCAATATACAAAATTTGTGTACAATATACAAAAGTTCAATTCAATGTAAAATATTTAAAACTAGTAGTTGCTTTTAAAGAGTAGATTCAATAATATACCTGTTTATCTTATCATATCTATATCCTTCCTTTTTTCTTTTCAGAGTAGATTCAATAATTTACCCTTTTATCCAATCGTATCTGTATCATCCTTTTTTTCTTTTCAAAACAAGGACTCTAAATCTAATCTCCTTTGTTCAACTTTTCTCCTGACCATAACCAATAACAAATTATAGCCAAAACCCCTGAACAATGTCAAATATCCATAACCCATTAAATGACCAAAAGCCACCTGTCCCACCTCTTGGGAATGTGTACATCGTATTTTTAAATTTACTTCCTGTTGTCTGGTAGTGACAATATTTTTTGGGGGATCCTGAGGAAGAAAAGTTGGGTTAATTGTCAAGTCCTGGGAGAAGTAGCTTTATTATTTGTGGTCTAGTCTCTGTGTAAGGAAGTTCAGGGCTTGCCTCAAGTCCTGGCTAGAGTAGTCTGTAAGACTTGATCATCTCAGCTACCCACCTAAATTTTTTTCTGAGCAGTTTGTAGTCCAAAGTTAATCTTTAGATGGTGTTTTTCAGCTTAGTGGTGTTACCATTGTCCTGAAGGAATCGTCTTTGTGGGGCACTGTCCTCCTTTTGGAGGCTTTCAGAGGTTTCTGTTAGGCATGCTCATGGTTCACTGCAGAAAACTGGTACTAAAACCTGAAATCATGTACAGGAAGGTAGATGAAGCCTTTTTATAGAGTTAGTTAGTACTCTATATGACCATTAATATGATGAAAAGTTTAAAATACCTATATTAATCTTATAAATTTTGAGATAATACTTATACCCTAAGAAAAGCTGTTAAAGAGTCAAAGTGAATTCAAAGATTTATGAGATTAGTAGCAATAAAATAGTTCCTTAATTTTGTCTTTTTTTTTCTGTCCCATGTGAGTTTGCTCTTCTGACATGAATCAGAGATTTTGGATTTTACTTTAACAAGAATGCTTGGATTTAGAGAAGAAGAGAGCCACACTCCAACTTCAAAGCTAGCTTTTATTTTTACTTGGGCTGGGACTACAAAAAGACCATTTGTATTATGTATTATATGCCTGTAGAGAAAAACAGAAGCAAACATTTGGGAAGATTTATGAAATTTTATCCTGTTGGAAATATATACCAATAGGCCATTTTACTCTTTTTCTTGGGACATTTTTTTTCTGGATACTTTGTCCTTTATCTTCAGATGTCTCATTTATCTTTAGAGGTCTTTGGATTCCTTAGCTGGATGCCCTTATTCTCCTGAAAAGACAGAAAGAAACCATTTCCTAACCCTAATTTTGGGGATGTTCTCTTTTGTCAAGTTATGTCTGATCAAATGAAAAGCATTTGTTAGTTTTATAAATTACTTTAGATTAAATGGTCATGCTGTTTGATGAAATACCATCTCTTCTAATTAAGAGTCATCTGTTACGTCAAGTCTTTGAAGAAAGAAATTGAAGAAGATATCAGAAAATGGAAAGATCTCCCATGTTCTTGGATAGGAAGGATCAACATAGAAAAAAATGGCAATCCTACCAAAAGCAATCTATAGATTCAATGCAATCTCCATCAAAATCCCAACACAATTCCTCACAGACTTTGAAAGAACAATAATCAACTTCATATGGAAAAACAAAAAACCCAGGATAGCCAAAGCAATCCTGTACAATAAAGGAACTTCCGGAGGTATTCCCATCCCTGATGTCAAACTCTATTACAGAGCTACAGTAATGAAAGCAGCTTGGTATGGGCATAAAAACAGAGACTTTGACCAATGGAATTGAATTGAAGACCTGGATACTAATCCACACACCTGGGAACACCTGATTTTTGACAAAGAAGCTAAAATTATACAATGGAAGAAAGAAAGCATCTTCAACAAATGGTGCAGGCATAGCTGGATGTCAACATGTAGAAGAATGAAAATAGATCCATATCTATCACCATTCATGAAACTCAAGTCTAAATGGATTAAAGACCTCAATATAAATCTGACCACACTGAACCTTATAGAAGAGAAAGTGGGAAGTAGTCTTCAAAGCATGGTCACAGGAGACCACTTCCTAAATATAACCCCAGTAGCACAGACACTAAGAGCAACAATAAATAAATGGGACCTTCTGAAACTGAGCAGCTTCTGTAAAGCAAAGGACACAGTCAATAAGACAAAATGGCAACCTACTGAATGGAAAAAGATCTTCACCAACCCCATACCAGACAAAGGACTGATATTCAAAATATATAAAGGACTCAAGAAATTAGACAGTAAAATTCTAAATAACCCAATTAAAAATGGGATACTGAACTAAACAGAGAATTCTCAACAGAAGAATTTCAAATGGCCAAAAGATACTTAAGGAAATATTCAACTTCCTTCTATTACTTTCTGTAAGGCTGGGTTTATGGCTACGTATTATTTAAATCTGTTTTTTTTTTCTGGAATATCTTGTTTTCTCCATTGATGGTGAAAGAAAGCTTTGCTGGGTATAGTAGTCTGGGCTTGCATCCATGGTCTCTTAGTGTCTGAAGCACATCTATCCAAGACCTTCTGGCTTTCATGGTTCCATAGAGAAGTCAGGTGTAATTCTGATAGGTTTTTGACCTTTTTCCTTTGAAGCTCTTAATATTCTTTCTTTATTTTGTATGTTTTGTGTTTTGATTATTATATGGCGAGGGGATTTTTTTTTTAAATCCAGTCTATTTGGTGTTCTTGTACCTTCATAGGAATATCCTTCTTTAGGTTGGGAAAGTTTTCTTCTATAATTTTGTTGAATCTATTTTCTGGGCTTTTGAGCTGGAATTCTTCTCCTTCTTCTATCCGATTATTTTTAGGTTTGGTCTTTTCATGGTGTCCCAGATTTCCTGGATGTTTTGTGATAGGAAGTTGTTGGATTTGCTGTTTTCTTTGATCAGTGAGTCTATTTCCTCTATAGTATCTTCAGTGCCTGAGATTCTTTCTTCTATCTCTTGTATTCTGTTGGTTATACTTGTCTCTGTAGTTCCTGTTTGTTACCCAGATTTTCCATATCCAGCCATCCCTCGGTATGTGTTTTCTTTATTACCTCCATTTTGGTCTTCAAGTCTTGAACTGTTTTCTTTACCTGTTTGATTGCTTTTTCTTGGTTTTCTTGGGTATCTTTGAGGGATTTATTAATTTCTTTTAACTTTTCGTTTGTCTTCTCTTTCATTTCTTTAAGGGAGTTTTTCAAATCCTGTTTAACGGTCTCTATCATTTTCATAATGTTATGTTTAAAGTCGATTTCTTCTACTTCTTCTGGATTAGGGTGTTCAAGTCTTCCTGTTGCATGTTTGCTGAATTCTGGTGTTATCATGTTGCTTTTTAGGTTGTTGGAGGAATTCTTGCATTGGTGCCTGCCCATCTCTTCCTTCAAGTGTGGCCAGGAAAGTCTTGGTGTCTTGGTCCAATCTTTGCTGTGGCTGACTGTGTACTTGGTTTGCCATCTCTTAGGTCCCCTCAGCTCTGGAGCTGGCTCTCAGATCCCCTCTGCCCTGAAGCAGGCTGTGCTGGTGAATCTAAGGACCCCACAGATGAAAAGGAGTGCTTGGGGTCAAGATGGGATGGGGTAAATAGAGAAAGCCAGTAGCCAGGGAGACGCCTTGCTGGATGGTCAGAAATGTTTAGGGAATTGGAAGGGGCCTGTACTCTGTTCCAGGTGGCCACACACTCATCACTCCAGATGGATTTTCTCAGTACCAATATTCAACTTCCTTAGGTATCAGGGAAATACAAATCAAAACAACTCTGAGGTACCATCTTACACCTGTCAGAATGGCTAAGATCAAAAACACCAATGATAGCTTATGCTGGAGAGGATGTGGAGTAAGGGGAACAGTGATCCATTGCTGGTGGGAATGCAAACATGTACAACCACTTTGGAAATCAGTATGGTGGTTTCTCAGAAAATTGGTAATCAACCTACCTCAGCATCCAGCAATACCACTCTTGGGAATATACCCAAAAGATGCTCAATCATACTACAAAAGCATTTGTTCAACTATGTTCATAGCAGCATTATTTGTAATAGCCAGAACCTGGAAACAACTTAGATGCCCCTCAACTGAATAATGGATAAAGAAAGTATGGCACATTTATACATTAGAGTACTACTCAGTGGTAAAAAAAATGACATCTTGAATTTTGCATGCAAATGGATAGAATTAGAAAACACTATCCTGAGTGAGGTAACCCAGACCCAAAATATGAATATGGTATGTACTTACTTATAATTGGATACTAGCTATAAACAAAGGACATTGAGCCAATAGTTCATGATCCTAGAGAAGCTAAGTAATAAGTTGAACCCAAAGAAAAACATATATAGACCCACCTGGAAATTGGAAACAGACAAGATCACCTGATAAAATTGGGAGCAGAGTCCCACATCAGAGCACTGGAGTGAGCTCCCAAGGTCCAGTTGAAGAGTAGAAGGAATGAGAATATGAGCAAAAAGGTCAATACCATGAAGGGTTCATCCACTGAAACAGTTTACCTGAGCTAATGGGAGCTCACCAACTCCAGCTGGACTGGGAAGCAACAAGCACAGGACCAAACTAGTCCCTCTGTATGTGGTTGACAGTTGTATGGCTGAGGCAGACTTAGGGGCCACTGGCAGTGGCACTGGGACTTATCTCTACTGCATGTACTAGCATTTTGGGATCCTATTCTCTTTGGATGTATACCTTGCTTAGTCTAGATGTAGTAGGAAAGGCCTTGGACCTTCCACAAAGCAAAGTGCCTTACCCTCTCTTAGGATTAGAGGGGGTGGAGTGGGAGGGTGTGTGGAGGAAATAGGAGGAGGGGAGGGAGTGGGAATTTGGATTGGTATTTTTTAAAAAAATATATAATAAAAAAGTAGTATCTGTTATTAAAATCAAATCTTTATCTGTTTTGATGGCATCCATAGCTTTTCTTCTCCCATGGAAGCAAAATAAAAACCCCTTTTCCAGTGTAACACTTGTCCTGGTTTCTGTTCTGAGGTCAGTACATCTTTAAAATATAGTGACTTATTTAATTCTGTAGTTTTTTCTACTATTCAATGTCTCTTCACAGCTGTTGTTTCTTTTTCATTAGAATTTAGAAAACTCAAAGTTAATAAAACATTATGCAATCTATTTCTGGGGGGTCTTTATTACCCCTTTCTGTTTATTTAACATATATGTTAGAGTTTTATTTGATCATTCTATAACTGCTTGTCTTGTAGGATTGTATGGTATGCCTGCAATATGCTTTATATTATAATAAACAAAAAAACCTTTCATTTTCTTAGAGACATATGCTGGAGCATTGTCTGTCTTTATTTGTACAGGTATAGCTGTAATGACCATAACTTCTAGCAAATGTGTGATCACCAAATCAACCTTTTCTGAACTCAAAACAGTTGCCCATTGAAAACCTGAATAGGTATCAATGGTGTGAGATATATTTTTTAGTTTTCTAAATTCTACAAAATGGAATACATCCATCTGCCAGATTTTATTCCATTGAGTACCATTTGGGTTACTTCCTGCAGGTAGTGGAATTTGGTTGTATAAAAAAACAAGTAGGACATTTCCTTATAATTTCCTTGACTTGTTGCTGCATGATGGAAAAGCTTTTTTAAAAAAGCTTTTGCTATTGAGTGAATTTTTTAATGAAATTCTGAGGCCCTCAGCACATTTCTAATCAATTGATAGATTTCTGCCTTACCTTGTGCTAGAGGACCTGGCAGACCTGTATGGGATTGGTTGTGTGATTATATATATATACATACACACACACACACACACACACACACACACACACACACACACACACACATATATATATATATGATTTATACTCCTGATTTTATCTTGTAACTGAATAAATAATAAAGTCAATTCTGTATTGTCTGGTATAAATTTAGTGGTTTAAAATGCAAAAGAAGTCTTTCTCTATATGGTGAATTGGTAACTGTGTTGAGAGGTTCTTTAAAATCCCTTAGCACCATGATAACAGAATTTAATCCTGACTTTTGGACAGAGTCATAAGGGCTTTGATCTACTTTACTTAAATTTTCTGATTTGTAACCTGCCTTTCCTGATTTATCTGAATCAGTATAGAATGTAGGGGCTCCAATTATTGGTGTTTGATATACAATGCAAGGAGGGATCCAGTAAGTTCTCTTTATGAGTTGAATTTTGGATAGTTGTTGTTAACCTTTCCCAAAAAATTGCTACAAGGTCATTGAAAGTCTGTCCATAATTTGTCAATTTCATCATTATTAAAAGGTACTGTAATTTCTGCTGGGTCTATGCCTGTTAATTGATGAAGTTTCAATTTTCTTTTTAGGATTAACTCAGAGACCTTGTCCACATAAGTTTTTAATTTTTAACTTGGTTTATGTAATATAAAGATCCATTCTAACATAATGTCATCCCTCTGTATTAAAATTCTTGTAGGGGAAATTTTGGAGAGTAATATGGCCAGAATGCAGTTAAGCTTTGGATCTACATGATCCACCTGTGTCTTCTGTAATTTTTCTTCCACCAAACCAATTCTCTCTCAGCTTCAGCTGATAATTTCCTGGGACTTTTAAGTCCTTGTCACCATTTAGGAATGTCTCCTAGCTATCTTTGGAAGTCATTAAGACTATGTAATCTATCTCTCCTAATTTGCAACTTTTGGGGTCTAATTTTTTATAAACTTATTTTATAGCCTAAATAATTAATAGAATCTCCTTTTAGTATTTTTTCAGAGCAATTTGTAATCCACAACAAGGCAAAATTTTCTTTACTTCTTCAAACATTCTTTCTAAAGTATTTACATTTGAATCAGCTAATAAGACATCATCCATATAATGGTAAACTATAGATTGAGGAAATTGCTTACCTATCATTTCCAATGGCTGGCATACAAAATATTGGCACAAGGGTAGGGCTATTTAACATTTCCTATGGGAGAATTTTCCATTGAAACCTCTTAGCAGAATGAGAATTATTATAAGTAGGCACTGCGAAGGCAAATTTTTCTGTCTTTTTCTTGTAAAGGTATGATGAAGAAACAATCTTTTAAATCAATAACTATAAGAGACCATCCTTTAGGTAATAGGGAAGACAAAAAAATGCCAGACTATAGAGAGCCTATTGGTTGAGTCACCTTATTAACAGCTCTTAGATCTGTTACCATTCTCCATTTTCCAGAAATTAAATTTTTTTGAATAACAAATATAGGAGTATTTCAAGGGCTGGTTGATTCATCAATATGCTAAACATCTTGTTGCTCCTGTAACAGCTGTTCTAAAGCCTGCAGTTTCTCTGTTGATAAAGACCATCGCTTAACCCAAACAGGTTTGTCTGTCAACCATTTTAAAGGCAGGGCTATTGTGCCTCGTACTTGTACAACCTGAATGGTCAGTGACTGTTCTTTATAATATCTTTTAATATTTTTCCTAGAAACATACATTAATTTATGGTTTGTTTCTAAGATTGGGGGAGTGTTAATCTGATTATTCCGTTGCTGTAACAAATTGTCCCCACAAATTCATTACTATGTTAGCAACATATGGCTTTAATTTTCCTCTTTGTGCTTCTGTCCCTCTATCTTTGACCCATCTTGTGCTCTGTTTTACCTGGGGCAAAGTTCCAATCACTAAAAGGTGAACAATTTACCTGTTGAAAAGGCCAATTTGGTTGTCAAAATTCTGGTGTAATTATTGTTACATCCACACCTGTGTCTGCCAGACCTTCCATGACAAACTCATTTATTCATATTGTTAATTTTGGTCTTTGTTCATTTATAGAAGTTTGCCAAAATAATCACTTTATGGTTTCTCTTGAAGTTTTTGTTCTCTCTTCTATAACTGTTTTATTATTCAGAGTAGTATGGTTTCTTACATAGGCATTAGGCTCTTATTTTCTCTTGGAAGGAGTTTCCTCTTTGATGACAGGAAATGACTGAACTAAATTTGGCACAGGAGTCTGTGAGAGACCATTCAAAGAGGTTCCTGGTGGCAAAGGGTTACCTTGAATATCTGCTGTTGATCTACATTCATTAGTCCAATGCTTGCCTTTGCCACAATTTCTGCATAATCTAGAGGTGAGGGGAGTTCTGTTTGGATTATGTTTAGAAAAATAATTGTTTCTAGGAATGACCTGTTTACAATTCCTTTTAAGGTGTCCTTCTTTGTCACAATTATAACATTTGACATTTCAATTTCTCCTCAAACCTCTGGAAATCACCTCTCCTCTCCAAATATCATTATAGTCATGAGATTCAATATTGATTTATCTTGGATCCATGCCTCCAAGAGTGCTGACCTTGCATTTAAAGGCTTAATTATCCTTTGGCATTGAGAATTAGTGTTTTTAAAAGCCAGAGATTCAATTATTATTTGTCCAGCTTATGAATTTGGTATCATTCTATTTACTGCTAAAGTCAATCTTTGTAAGAAATGGATGAAGGCTTCCATTGGGCTCTGTATAACTTTAGTAAATGACTTATTTTTTCCTACTTCTTCAATTCTGTCCCAATCATTCAAAGCTGATGTGTTGAATAAAGCCAGACATGATCATCATATAAAGATTGCCTTTTATAGTTGTGGTAGAATATCCTAATGGCCTTGCACCAGATGGATAGCAATCAACCTCCTCTAGCCATGAAACCCTACTGGGTTATATCTGGCCTGGCTCTGGAGTTTTCACACAGCCCCTAGGCCTTCCTTTGAGTTACAAGTAACTTTTTTGCCCCATGTGAATCTTGGCTGAGAGTTTCCCATGGATACAGTTCAAGACTTGAAAACTGAAATGGAGGCAATGAAGAAAACACAAACCAAGGGATGGCTGGATATGGAAAATCTGGGTAAATGAACAGGAACTACAGAGACAAGTATAAACAACAGAATACAAGAGATAGAAGAAAGAATCTCAGGCGCTGAAGATACGATAGAGAAAATAAACTCATTGATCAAAGAAAATGACAAATCCAACAAATTCTTAACACAAAACATCCAGGAAATCTGGGACACCATGAAAAGACCAAACCTAAAAATAATAGGGATAGAAGAAGGAGAAGAATTCCAGCTCAAAGGCCCAGAAAATAGATTCAACAAAATTATAGAAGAAAACTTTCCCAACCTAAAGAAGGATATTCCTATGAAGGTACAAAAAGCATACAGAACACCGAATAGACTGGATCAAAAAAAAAATCCCCTCGCCATATAATAATCAAAACACAAAACATACAGAATAAAGAAAGAATATTAAGAGCTGCAAAGGAAAAAGGTCAAGTAACATATAAAGGTAAACCTATCAGAATTACACCTGACTTCTCTATGGATACCATGAAAGCCAGAAGGTCTTGGATAGATGTGCTGCAGACACTAAGAGACCATGGATGCAAGCCCAGACTACTATACCCAGCAAAGCTTTCTTTCACCATCGATGGAGAAAACAAGATATTTCAGGATAAAAACAAATTTAAGCAATACATAGCCACAAACCCAGCCTTACAGAAAGTACTAGAAGGAAAGCCACAACAAAAGGAAGCAAACAACACCCAAATAACACAGACATCTAACAACTCTACACCAGCACAACTCAAAGAAAGGAAACACACAAACTCTACCCCCCCCCAAAAAATAACCAAAGTTAACAACCACTGGTCATTAATATCACTTAATATCAATGGACTCAATTCACCTATAAAAAGGCACAGGTTAAGAGAATGGATACAAAAACAGGATCCAACATTCTGTTGTTTACAAGAAACACACCTCAACCCCAAAGACAGACATTATCTCAGAGTAAAGGGTTGGGAAAAGGTTTTTCATTCAAACGGCCCTAAGAAACAAGCAGGTGTGGCTATACTAATATCGAACAAAATCGACTTCAAACTAAAATCAATCAGAAGAGATGGAGATGGACACTTTATACTCTTAACACACACACTCTCTCTCTCTTCCCTCTCTCCCTTCTCTTCCATAACCCACTAAATAAATATCCAACCTCACTCTGCATCTGTCTCTCCCCATTTCTCCCCTTCCCCCCTCTCTGTTCTTCTCCTTCTCCCCCTTCCCCTCTATAACCCATTAAATAAATATCCAACCTCACTCTGCATGGCGTGCCTATCCATGTCTCTGTCTCTCTCCCACCACGTGGTTCCCTACCCAGGACCAGCCACCTTCAGAGACCTGCAGCATGGTCTCCTGCAGTGTCCCTGCCTGGGACTGGCTGCTTTCGGGACCTGCTACCCACTGCCACCTCTTGACCTGCTGCTGCTGCAGCCACTTGGGGATGCACAGCATTTTTAATTAATCCATTACATTGGTACCATGAGACCTGAGAGACTCTCCCACCCAGAGCCCCTATCCCAGGGTCAGGATCCAGAACCAGGTTTTTTTTTTTCCACAACAACCATGTGTTCCATATGCCTGAGCACGATTTTCACAGTGTGATTTCTACGCACAACACTGGCTTCAATTGGTGAGTTTCCCTCATTCTGGTCAGCTTAACCATTTCTCTGAACCTGAGGAATTGACTAGTGAGCTCCTGGCAATCTTCTGGTATTCCTAGAAATGGGGTGACAGCCCCCAACCATGGACGGTTGAGCCCTTCACTGACATTCATCTCTGGATTGCTTCCCTTAGCTAAAATTGTGTTTGGATGACCCAGGGTCAGTCCTCCCACACTAGCACTGCACACACTTTGTGGTGCATTCAACTGGGGGCCCAGAGTCCCTTAGATTCTTCTTTCTCTTTTTTCTTTTTCTTTTCTTTTCTTTTCTCCCCCTGCCGTGAAAGGCCACTCTCTAACTTCCGAGTCACCCTGACTGAATCCAAACAGGCTGTAGCACCCCACCCAGGGGCCGAGGACACTTTCCCACGGGTCTTGCGTGTTTGTGCCAATTTACACCCCATCTATAGGGGGAGACATCCCATTATAGGCTTTGTGGTGTCACTGTTTCATGGGTTTTCATGGTTCCAGCTATGGGAAGCAAGCCATCCATGTCTGTCCCCCCCTGGGATGGATGCCTGTTAGAGGCCCTAAAACCCCAGGCCTTAATACCCTACTTCTTCAGCTCATACCCTCACTCCACCAGTGTCCCACCAACTCTACTTTTATGAGAGCTTTCTAACTACTGTCAGTGCACAGGCACATGGAAAGAGTTTCCTCAAACTGTCCTGACACCACTAGTGCTGCTCATAAGATTGGTCTGATCCATGGGGTGGCTGTTTTTAATTCCAGCCTTTTGTTCCCTGTCACAGCTTGTGGCAGGGTGGCTCAGTGACAGGGCGGATCATGCCTTTAGGTCTTTCTTATTATTAACCTTAAATTCCCTGCAGCTCAAAAATTGTGGCTTTTTCATACAGCATGTGACTCCTGTCATTTTGACTGAGGTCAGGTGAAATTACCACCATCTTAACTGAGGTCAGGTGACTTCATTGCCATCTTAACTGAGTGGCTTTTCCATGCAACATGTGACCACTGCCATTTTGACTGAGGTCAGGTGACCTTAGCACCATCTTAACAGGTCAGGTGACTTCACTGCCATCTTAACTGAATGGCTTTTCCATACAACATGTGACTGCTGCCATTTTCACTGAGGTCAGGTGACCTTGCCACCATATTAACTGAGGTCAGGTGACTTCACTGCCATCTTAGCTGAGAGCCAGGTCAGGTGACCAAACCCCGCCATCTTCACTGAAGTATACCCTGCCTAGCCCCCCCAATTTTCTTATGTTTTTGTCTCTAAACTCCTCTTGTTGACTCTGTTGCATGTGTGTTTTGTGCAGTGGCATGCCTTTGGTAGGGCCCACCAAGAGCATCCTTTTTACCCAATTCCTGTTCACTCTGTGTGTGTATGAGTGTTCATACATGTAACTCAAATGCACCTATGTTTACTGTTAAATGTTATAACTATCTGTTGATTGCATCTCATTTCAGACTACAAAAACAATAAGTCTCATGTTTTAAACTGGTATGTACTTTTAAGTCTCTTACAAAAATACTTCATATTTAATCCAACCCTGCTTTACCTGTTAAGTTGAGAACCAGTACAGTTAAGCTTGGACCCAGCTCTCCAGGCAGATTCTATATTGTAGCTGTATCTGATAAAAAGCCCTCAATTGCTCAGAGATCTGAGAATATGGTATTTAAATATTTAATTATTAAAAAAACTTTTATAACAAAAAGAGACAGGTTGGCTCCTAGCAGCAGCACTCTACTTCCTCCAAAGAAGACAGAAGCCAAATGGGCACAAAACAATGTCTATCCACACTTTGCTTCAATTGCCAAGCTCTGACCACTGGGCAAAACTGCTTTTCATCTAAACTGAAGCTCTCCAGACATGAACAGAATCGCTGGAATCGACAGTCTAACTGCTTAGGTCAAGGCAGGCTTGTCTTCCTATAGATTTCTTAGCCCACAGGATCTTCTGGAGCCTGGCAGGCCCTGCACTAAACAGCAGAAGGCAAATATGACCTTCAGCGACCATGGAGGACCCTGAGGAATAGCTCTAAATGCCAACCAAGTAAGTTCTCAGCCGGGCAGTGGTGGCACATGCCTTTAATCCCAGCACTCGGCAGGCAGAGGCAGGTGGATCTCTGTGAGTTTGAGGCCAGCTTGGTCTACAAGAGCTAGTTCCAGGCCAGGCTCTAAAAATACAGCGAAACCCTGTCTCAAAAAACCAAAAAAAAAAAAAAAAAAAAGTAAGGTCTCTGCTGTTTTTGAATCAGTAACTCAAGATCCTTCTCAAAGATCTCTGATGCAGTTTGACAGCTGAGAGGTTTTGTCGGTTTAAAAGGACAACCTCACCAAAGAAATTTCAGTAAATTACAAATACAAGTTATTAAGGTGTGTATCTGCAAGTTATAAAGGTGTGAGGACAAATACAAGTTATCAAATTTCTCTCTCATGCTGCCTTCCATAGTCTTAAAAATACTTTTCATTGTGCAAAAATATCTGTCACAGTCATTCTGACATAAATATGCTACTGTTTATACAATGTATATGTCTAAAATTTCTGTTTACACAAACCCAAAGAATTCTTATGAGTTCCAGGGAGCCAAATTGAAGGATCCACCTTAAACAGGTCAGATATATCCCCTCTCAATTCCATGGTCCTAAAAAGTTTTTTTCCTTAACTTTGTCCTCTGTTCTGCCAATACCTTAAACAGGTATAAGAGACACCAGACATTTCCATACCACAAATACAGACAAGAACAAACAGACCAGCTACCCCAGGATGTGACCAGCACCCAGCTTTCTCAGGTCCCCCCCCAAAGATGACACCCACAAAAAAGCAGGAGGCAGTCTTGAGAATCTGCTGCCCCAATTCCTTTAATCTCTGGTGCCTAATCTTCTGCCTTGTTATTATAAAAAAAAAGATGGGAATGTAATGATCTGTTCTGCCCCTTTAAGAATCAAGCCATGCCCACTCCATCCCCTGACCGCTGAGGCAGGCAGATCTTCCTTCCTGCTTGCAGTCTGTGTCTCTTCCTTTTTCTGTCTCCCTCTCGAAGAGGCAGCTTCTGTCTCTCCTCTCTCTCTCTCTGCACACCAATTCCCCAGGCCTGTATGCACCCCCTCTAATAAACTCCTAAGCAGGTTTGTTGCATGTTCCGTGTTTTCCTTCTTGCTTGTGCCAGGTAATTTCACACACACACATGCACACACACACACACGCACATGCACACACACTAGAGTTAATTCAAGCCACATGTATGCACACACATACACACACATACATACATTAAACAGTAAGTAGTTGGACAAAGTGGATGCTCTTGCTGGGCCCTACCGAAGGCATGCCACTGCACAAAACACACATGTAACAGAGTCAGTAAGAGGAATTTAGAGACAAAACATAAGTAAACGGGGGGACTAGGCAGGGAATACCCCAGTAAAGACTGCGGGACTTGGTCACCTGATCTGGCCCTCAGTTAAGATGGCGGTGAGGTCACCTGACCTCAGTTAATATGATGGTAAGGTCACCTGAGCTCAGTCAAAATGGTGTCAGTTGTAATGATTATTAAAAATTACTGCGAATCCCCGAGTAGCTTGCTGCAGGATCCCTGGCAGGCAGGGGACAGCAGGTCTCGAGAGCAGCCAGTCCCAGGCAGGTCCGGGGCACGAGATCACATGGCAGGTCTCCAAAGGTGGCTGGTCCCTGGTGGCTAGCCATGTGGGTGGCCGGTGGACGAAGGACAGACAGATAGGCACACCATGTAGAGTGATATTTATTTATTTAGTGGTTATGGCAGGGAGGGGAGAAGGGGAGAAGATAAGAAGGGGAAGGGGAGAAGTGCCTCCTGGAGAGGAAGATGGAGAAGAAAGACTAAGGCTGCAAGCAGCGAGGGAGTGGGCGTGGCTTGTCTCTTAAAGAGACAGAACAACCATAACAGCAGTCATGTGTTGTATAGAGAAGTCATATTTTTTTTTTGAGCCACGGGAGTTCTAAATATAAGAGAGACATGGAGGCTGTGTAGAACATACATTTAAAACAGAATTTCATCTGTGTGGCCACACCATTTACACATTCTTTTGTACATGAAGAGAGAGGAAAATTACTCAGCACTGTGAGCTGCCCTGTCACCTAGCCTTCAGCTGCAGCAGGGAGCAAAGGCTGGAACTGAAAACAGCTGCCTCCTGGATCTGACTAATAGCTGGTTTCTGCGGGACCAGCGGTAGTGGTGGCAGGGATTGTATAGAAGGAATGGAAGCAAGAGGATAAGAACATTTACAGACAGGTGGGGAAGGAGCTGCCAGAGAAAAGAAAAGCAGACAGGCATGAGATGCTGGCAGGCAGGTGGGAATGGGACTGCCCAGGTCAAGGAAAAGCAGAGCTGGCCGGACACGGGCAGATCGTTTACACGCAGGTGACTGAAGTTTTTGAGGATTTATTTTCCATAGCTGAAAATGTGGAAGCAGTAAAAACAAGCCAGCAGGGGAATGTCTTCCCTTTGTGGGCAGGATGGGTACTTGAGGCAGCCCTGGGCTGTCTCTCACAGCAGGGACCACTTACGAGCAGTCCAAAAGGAAAAAAAAAACCCTCCAAAAAACAAAAAAATCCAAGGGAACCTGCATCCCAAAAGCGAAGGCACCACTCAGTGTGTGCTGTGCTAGAGGAGCCAAAATGGCTTGAAGGGCAGGAGGACCACCCTGGGTGGTCCGGTCATGTTTTTAGCTATAGAAAGCAACCAGAGGTGAATGTCAGCGAAAGCTGACTTGGAGAAGTGAACCTTATCATTTGCAGTGATGGTCTGAGCCCAGGGTCCCATTGTCCTCAACTGGCCCGCCCATGTGCAGGAGGGAATGTGGAGAGAGCCTGGCAAGTCAAGTACCAATGTTATGGTTTAAAAATGGCAGGTGTCCCAAGTGGCTCAGTGGTGGATGGGAGACCATGGCGGGCCAGTGAAGGGAAAGGCCAGTCCCATGAGGGGCCATGGCAGGTCACCTGAGGCTGAAGCAGAGCTACAGCAGCCTCGGCCCCCTTAGTGGATGGGTTATGGAAGTGGGAAGGGCAAGAGGGAGAGGGAGAGAGAGAGAGAGAGAGAGAGAGAGAGAGAGAGAGAGAGAAAGGTGAGAAGAGAGGGATGGGTGAGAAACAGACACACCATACAGAGAAAGTTTGGGTATAGTTTATTTAGTGGGTTATGGAATGGAAGGGAAGGGGAAGGAGAGAGAGAGAGAAACAGAGAGAGAGGAGGGGAGAAGAGAGAAGGAGGGAGAGAGAGAGCCTGCAGGCTAGAGGAAGATCCACTTGCCCCAGCAGAAGGGGGGAGTGGGCAGGGCTTGTCTCTTAAAGGGACAGGATATCCAGGTCCCCTTCCGGATCTACCTCCAGCCTGCGAGCTCTCTCTCTCTCTGTCCCTCTTCTGAAGAGGGGGTTGCTGTCTCTCTCCCTCCCCCTCTCTTCTCCCCTCTCTCTGTTTCTCTCTCTCTCTCTCTCTCTCTCTCTCTCTCTCTCTCACTCTTCCCCTTCCCTTCCATAACCCACTAAATAAACTATACCCAAACTCTCTCTGCATGGCGTGTCTATCCGTCTCTCACCCTCCTCAGTCTGCCACAGCCTTGGGTCAGTGCTGAGCGGCCCTTCATGGGACCGGCCCTGCCCTGCAGTGGTCTGCCATGGTCTCCCATCTGCCGCTGCTCATCTCGGAACACCTGCCGTTTTTTAAACCATAACAGATTCTCTTAACTATTTAGGATCTAAAATAAGTAAACAAAAATTCAGCTACAAAAGATACAGATTAGAAAAAAAATTAACGACATACTAAAGGAGACATTTGTTGAAGAAAAGAGGGATATGAGGACCCCTCTAAATAGAATAGAAATGTTTTACTAATTTTAATTTTAAAAAATTTTAAATGGTAATGAAACAAGGATAGAAGCTGCTAAAAGCCATTGGATTATGGGGGAAAAACTGCTGAATCAACACAGCCCATGTATTTTAGATGATTTCACACTTAAATAGTCCAGGGAAAGTGTTAAGTTAGGGGTAAGGTTATATTTAGGTTTCCACAGGAAATAAAAGATAGTGGATCCCATCAAAACTGATAAGAATCCAGCACAGCCAAGAGGAATCTCTCTGATGAATTGCTGAGATGCCTCTGGGAAACAAAAGGCCTTTGGAGCAGACAGTGATCCTACTCTCTGGGGACAGCTTACGTGTTTATGTGACAAAGGGGAGGTGAACAACTCAGAAACCTGAATGCTATACTTATTTGTGGTAATTATAAAGGTAGCAGGCACAAACGATACATATTGGGCCTTTAGCCCCAATCTCCAATTAACATAGTGAGTTGGGGAGATATAGCTATTCCTGTAGTGGTTAATGAATCTTCATGGCTACCTGATCCATATGACAACAGAGGTCCTTCTCAGCCAATGGAGGAGGGAAGCATGATTGATAATTACACTGTGGGAGTAAAAGGAATTCCTATTTGCTTGGAAAATGGAAGTCAATGTCTAATAATAGCTTCTAAACGATGGCTATCCATAGTCTATAGTACCCAACGTTACCCTAACAAGTTTTATATGTTTCAAGCATCTGATTTTAAAGGCAGGAGATTAATGCTGCTAGTTCCATACGTCTACCATTCTGTGAGATGTGGGTTACCAACAAGGAATCTGACTGGGTGCACTGGCTACAGTGTCAGAGTGAGAAGCCTCGAGTGTTCACTAATGTCTCCCAAGGTGACATCATGCACTGGAGCCCTTTTGGCTACTCTCAAGGAAAGTAGTCTCACTCACAGCTAAGATGGAAGTGGTACAATTTGAATGGACCTGTGGAATTAGTGCTGCTGTTAATGAACCTATCCAATGGCATGGAGCTAGAATGGCAAGTCCTCTCCTGCAATTTGGCAATTTCACTTCAGACTAACTTGTGGAAATTGACAAGTGCCTTCCACCCTCTTTAGGCATGGGAATGAAAAACATTAAGGATAATAGATATAATTTGTCTTTTAGACTAAATCAGAGCCATTCTTCCCTGGCATGTGTCCCACTAACTTACTACTGAAGGAGCCTGCACAATGGCACCCTAACAATTGCAGCTCACTTGTGAGTGCTGTACCCTTCATATCTGTATTGATTCTAGGTTGTTTTTAAATTTTACTTTTGAGAGTTTATATGTTCTTAGAGCAATACCTGAAATCTGGATACCTGTGAAGTTGCTGAGGCCATAGCAAGACTCTCCTGTGATGACCCTGCTTCAGAAGCTCACTGAGAGAATATTGAAAAGAACACATCAAATAGTTGAACTGGTTGTCGCAATTGTTTTGGGGGTCATCGCATTGACAGCTACAGCAGCAACAGCTGGAGTGGCACTTTCTAAAGAAATCCAAACTGGCTCTTTTACCGGGACCCGTCAACATGGGCTGCTTCTGCACCAAGACCGTGAAGAAGGCGGCCCGGGTCATCATCAAAAAGTACTACATGCACCTGGGCAATGACTTCCACACCAACAAGCGCGTGTGCGAGGAGATCGCCATCATCCCCAGCAAGAAACTCCGCAACAAGATAGCCGGCTATGTCACGCATCTGATGAAGAGGATTCAGAGAGGCCCTGTCAGGGGTATCTCTATCAAACTGCAGGAGGAAGAGCGAGAAAGGAGGGATAATTACGTTCCTGAGGTCTCAGCCCTGGATCAGGAAATCATTGAGGTAGATCCTGACACCAAGGAGATGCTGAAGCTTCTGGACTTCGGCAGTCTCTCCAACCTGCAGGTCACTCAGCCTACAGTGGGGATGAATTTCAAAACACCGCGTGGAGCCGTTTGAGTCTGTTCTGTCAATAAACCTGAAAATAACAAAAAAAAAAAAGAAAGAAAGAAATCCAAACTGCTGAATTTGTTAGAGATTGGTATAAACATTCATCAGAACTATGGACTGAACAAAATTAAGTTGGTAATGAGATAGGGAATGAATTAGCTGAGTTAAGGCAAGCTGTTATATTGTTAGGGGATCGGGTAGAAATTTTGAAGGAGCAGATGAGATTAAAATGTGATTGGAATGTTTCTTCTCATTGTCTTACACCCTTAAGACGCAGTGAAAGCAAGTATGATTGGGAGAAGGCTAAGATGCATTTGATGGGTCACCCTAAGTCTTCTCAAATGGTCTACGATTTACAGAAGGAAACCAGGGAGACTTTTACAAAAAAGTTACCTGATTTGACAGGGATGGATATTATGGAAAGTCTTGCAGATACCATAGCTTCATTCAACACTATGAATTATTTTAATTGAAGTCCTATTGAAGCAGGTATTGATCTTATTTTATCAATAATAGCCTTACTTGTTTTAAAATGTGTTTTGGCCTACTTACATAAGCTTGCAAGTAAGATAGATAGAAAAAAATGTTGTATAGATTGTGAGGGTGCATGACCTTCGAAAAAATTAAATTTTGTATAGAGAAAGGGGGATCTGTGGTATAATGTCCCACTGACCTGGCACCAGACGGATAACAAGCAACCTCCACTAGCCAAGAAACCCCGCTGGGTTATATCTGACCTGGTTCCAAAGTTTTCACACAGTCCCTAGGCCTTCCTTTGTGTTATAGGTACCTTTTGTTGTCCTATGTGAATCTTGACTGAGAGTTTCCCATGGATACAAAGCCTATGCAAAACTTGGTTTAGAGGAAAACCTGAAAACTGTGGTACCTCATGAATCAGGTATTTGCACCTGGCATTGTATTGTTCTCTGTTGCTGCTGAACGGGTAGGAAGAGAGAAGGGAATGCGGTGTTTGGTCTAGCAATGGCCTGTGTTACCGCTGAGATGGTGGGAGTCCACTAAACTCTGTAGCCAGCTGAGTCTGACCCACGCTGTGCGGTGCAGCCAGGAAAGGCAGGCAGGAAAGTTTGAAGGGTTATACCTCCAACAGTCAGCGCCCAGAGTCAGTCAATGGAAATGCCTGGAGGCTAATTGACCTATGAGCCAAGGAACCTATATGGATAAATCTATGACTTTTAACAGAGGAGAGGATTCCTGAATTCTCCCAATTTTGGGATTACAAGATGTAAAATAAAAACACAAGGATAGTAAGAGTCGGCGTAGCTATACCCACCTAAGCTTGTGGTCTCACTCTACAGTCTCAGAGCCGCTATAATGGCGGACACCTGAGAGCCTGCAAATTTGTCAGCCGCCTCTAACACTGGTCTCTGATGGGACTGCTAAAGGTAAAAAGCATGGCCTGTGCCCAGGCACAGCCAGCAATGAGGGCCCAGCACCTCCTGGTCCCAAGTCCAAAGCGGGACAACCAAGCAGCAGAGAGAACTTGTGCCCCTCCTCGCAGCCCAGCTTCAGCAGTGAGCCTAGTCTGACCTGAAAGCCAAGTTGCAAATCCTCAGAGAACTACAGCCACCCGCCAGTCAAGTGTCTGTGAAAATGCAATTAAGCAACTTAAACAGGCTTTCTTTTTTCTATTTTACATTTTTTGGTTCTTTGTCAAAAATCAGGTATTTGTGGGTGTGTGGATTGATATCATGGTCTTTGATTCAATTCCATTGATCCTTCTATCTACTTTTAGGCCGATACCAGGCTGTTTTCAGTACTGTAGCTCTGTAGTTGAGATTAAAGTCAGGGACTGTGATGCCTCCAGAAGTTCCTTTATCGTACAGGATTGTTTTGGCTATCCTGAATTTTGTTTGGCTGTTTGTTTTTCCATATGAAGTTGTGTATTGTTCTTTCGAGGTCTGTGAAGAATTTTGCTGGGCATTGCATTGAATCTGTAGACTAGTTTTGGAAAGACTGCCATTATTTCTATGGTAATTTCTACCTATTCAAGAGCATGGGAGATCTTTTAATTTTTCTGTGTCATCTTCAATTTCTTTCTTCAAAGATTTAAAGTTCTTGTCATATAGGTCTTCCACTTGTTTGGTTAGAGTTACTCCAAGATATTTTATGCTATTTGTGGCTATTATGAAGGGTGATGTTTCTCTGATTTTTTTTCTCATCCCATTTATCATCTGTGTAAAAGAGGGGCATTTAGGTTGTTTCCAGATTCTGGCTATGACAAACAATGCTGCTATGAACATAGTTGAGTGTATGTCCTTGTGGTATGATTAGTATCCTTTGGCTATATACCCAAAAGTGGTATTATTGGGTCTTGAGGTAGGTTGTTACCTAATTTTCTGAGAAACTGCCATGTTGGTTTATGTATCCAAATGTAGCTATACCAGTTTGCACTCCCACCAGCAATGCAGGAGTGTTCCCTTTACCCCAAATCCTCTCTAGCATCAGTTGTCATCAGTGTTTTTGATCTTGGCCATTCTTACAGATGTAAGATGGAATCTCAGAGCTGTTTTGATTTGTATTTCTCTGATGGCTAAGGATGTTGAGCATTTCCTTAAATGTCTTTCAGCCATTTTAGATTCCTCTGTGGAGAGTTCTCTGTTTAGGTCTGTACCCCATTTTTATTGGATTATTTGTTCTTTAGATGACCAATTTCTTGAGTTCTTTGTATATTTGGAGATCAGCCCTCTGTCTGATATGGGACTGGTGAAGATCTTTTCCCATTTTGTAAGCTGCTTTTTGTCTTGTTGACTGTGTCCTCTACTTTACAGAAGCTTCTCTGTAGTTGGAGGTTTCTGTCTGCCTGATCCCGCAATAAACACACAGAAACTATATTATTTGCAATACTGTTTGACCAATAGCTTAAGTGTATTTCTGGCTTATTCTTATATCTTAAATGAACCCATTTCTATTATTTTATATTTTACCACAAGGTTCGTGGTCTACCGGCAAGGTTCCAACTGGTGGATTGCATCTTTCTTCTCTGGTGGCTCCTTGGCATCTGTCCCCTGCAGAGGCTACATGGCTTCTCCCTCACTCTGCCTACTCTTTTCTCCTCTATCTGCTTGGAACTCTGTCTTACCTTATTCTGCTAAGCCACTGGCCAAAACAGATTTATTCACTAACCAATAAAAGCAACACATAGACAGAAGGACTTCCCACACCACTTTTCAGTTTCAGGAGGTCCCATTTATTAATTGTTTCTCTCAGTGTCTGTGCTACTGGGGTTACATTTAGGAAGTGGTCTCCTGTGCCAATGCATTCAAGTGTACTTCCCACTTTCTCTTTTATGGAGTTCAGTGTGGTTGGTTTTATGTTGAGGTCTTTGATCCATTTGGACTAAACTTTTATAAATAGCAATAGATATGGATCTATTTTCATTCTTCTACATATTGATATCCAGTTATGTCAACACCATTTGTTGAATATGCTTACCTTTTTCCATTTTCCTGTCAGCTAGGTAGACTTGCAACCTGGATTAGAAAGATAGCGTACAAAATTTTAATAAAATATCCAGTAGTGAAAACCTTATTTAAAATATCCTGCAAGAAACCTGGAGCCACTAAGTAAAATTCTTAAAGGGAACAGTGATCCAAACTCCAGTAGACAGGTTACAGAAGCTACCAGACAGGTACTTACCCAGGTAGAGTATGCTATACAGAAACAGCAAGTTCATTATATTAATTATGATCAGCCTTGACAAGCATGTATATTACCTACCTTAGTCCTACAGCAGTTTCATGACAAAATGTTTCATTACACCTTGACATTTCACCAATTAAGGTATTAAACACTTATTTTGAAACAGTAGCTTGTTTAGCACAGAAGAAGAGGATGGAATCTAGGAGATATTTTGTCAGAGAACCAACTGTGATCAATGTTCCTTTTACTAAGCAACAAATTAGTTATTTCAAAATAATGGTTCTTGGGCAATTGTGTTTGCTCAATTTGAAGGTCAGATTAATAATCTTTTCCCAGCTGATTATTGGTGCAATTCACACAACTATATTCCTTTATTTTTCTAAAGTTTTTGCAAAAGATCCCTTAAAGGATGTTGTACTAAATTTTATAGATGGTTCTTCCAATGGAAGAGCTGCAGATGCTCTTAATGGTGAAGAGGAACTGTGGAATGTGCCCATGCCTCCTTGAAAACAACTTAAAAGGATAAAAACAGGAGAATTAAGAATTGCCATATAATGCCTTAAGCCATGCACCTTTTATGGATGTACATGAGCAATATGCTGTGGGCAGATTTTGGCAATATGGCACCAAGGTGACCTTTGTTAAGGCAAGGTGAAAAAACCCTTGCACTAGATTAAGAAAAAGACCCAACCCTGTATTAATTTGGGGTCGAGGATGTGTTTGTGCTTTTTTTCACAGGAAGAAAATAAAGCTGGACGAGATGACTGTATATTGAATCAAGGAGTACCACCAGCCCTGACAACATCGCAGCCGCTGCTGACTCCATAGGAGAAGGGGAAAGAGGTTCCTGAACCTGTGATCCTGACTTCCTTGTACCACCATGCTGTAGGCTGAGGAAAGGGGTACCTGAACCAATGATCCTGGCAAAAACTTGCTGCAATCTGATTAAGGGAAAGAAGATTGTGGTGACGACTGGTGATTTCCAGAGTCTTGATGGACTTGCTACGCAGACTTCCAGACCTAGCGAGTCCTGTTTACCTTAGAGCTGGACCAGAAATGCAGACTGAACATTTGACTGTTTTCTCTTTGGGACACAGAACTCCTTTTGCCAGTGTGGTGTTCAGTCTGCTGCTGAGATACTGGACCTGAGAACTGAGACCTCAGTTTTCCCCTCAGGGAAAAAGGACTCAGTACAGGGAGTGACTGAAGCCCCTCTTCAAATATGAGGAGGGCACCTAAGGGGTTTTTGATGCTGCTCGGAAACTGGGACAATTACTTAAAAGCAGCAATGTAGTTGGATTCTCACCCACCAGAGAAACCTTTTCTTGTTGTTTGATTAGAATGGATTTAAGAGAATTGTGATTTGACAAATTGTATGCTTATTGTTAATTTCCACTCTAGAATTATGGTATTGACTGGTTAATATGTAACTACTTTAGTTCTCCATAAGATGTTAAGAAAAGTTTGACATTTCCTATGAGTGCTTGGATTTGACATATTTGATAAGAAATTTAGATTTTGATACAGCTAAAAATTGTTAAGAAGCACTCTAGACCAACTTGAAGAGGGCATTGCCAACCCTGGTGATCCTCCTCTCCTTTAATTAGGAGACTGTAGCTATTAGGAGCATGTTTATTCACAAAGCATTATCTAATTGCAGATGAACTCTCTTGACAAAAATTGGCTCACAGGCACACAGCCCAGAGGGACTTTCTCCCCTTATCCTTTGTTTACAAAGGTCAGAAGTCAGAGATGGATTTGATCCTTTTCGTCCCAGGCACCTAAGACATGGACATGTATGGTTAGAATACATGTACCGCATGTACCAAAGATGGGTAAGTCTGGGAAACAGGAAAATTTTCACCTAAGGCAGACACTATCATCTGTCCTGTTGCAGAAGCACAGACTTTATTAAAATTAATGAAAAGGGAGAAATTGTAGAGGCCCAAAAATGTGGGCCCATTTCTGCCTTGTCTGACAGTCAGAGGGTTGGAGGTTGCTCAAATGATTGGCTATTGTAATTGCATGTCACAACTCAGGATGTGATTGCTTCATTCTTTTTTTTTTTTGAGATGCTTTATTTACACTAAGAAAAAAATTATATAGATATTGGGATTTACATGGATAGTCCAGTTATATGGAAAACACTATACTCCAAAATTACCTAAGATTTCTTTTTTTAAATTAATTAATTTATTTTTTTTAATTTTTCTCTGCTCCCCTCCCTGCCACACCCCTCCCTCCCTCAACCCTCCGCCAAGGTCCCCATGCTCCCAATTTCAAGAGATTTTGTCTTTTTATACTTTCTACTTCCCACGTAGATTATACCTATGTAAGTCTCTCTTAGTGTCCGTATTGTTGTCTCAATTCTCTGGGATTGTGGTTTGTAAGATGGTTTCCTTTGCCTTATGTTTAAAAACCACCTATGAGTGAGTACATGTGATAATTGTCTTTCTGTGTCTGGGTTACTTCACTCAAAATAATGCTTTCTAGTTCCATCCATTTTCCTGCAAAATTCAGGCTGTCGTTATTTTTTTCTGCTATGTAGTACTCCATTGTGTAAATGTACCACATTTTTTTTATCCATTCTTCGATCGAGGGGCATTTAGGTTGTTTCCAGGTTCTGGCTATGACAGTTCATAAAGCTGCTATGAACATAGTTCAGCACATGTCCTTGTGGCACGATTAAGCATCTTTTGGGTATATACCCAAAAGTGGTATTACTGGGTCTTGAGGAAGGTTGTTTCCTAATTTTCTGAGAAATTGCCACACTGACATCCATAGGGGTTGTACCAGCTTGCATTCCTACCAGCAATGCAGAAGTGTTCCCTTTTCCCCACAGCCTCTCCAGCATAAGTTGTCATCAGTGTTTTTGATCTTGGCCATTCTGACAGGTGTAAGATGGAATCTCAGAGTTGTTTTTATTTGCATTTCTCTGATGACTAAGGATGTTGAACATTTCCTTAAGTGTCTTTCAGACATTTTAGATTCCTCTGTTGAGAGTTCTCTGTTTAGGTCTGTGCTCCATTGTTTTTTATTGGATTATGTGTTCTTTTGTTATCCAATTTCTTGAGTTCCTTGTATATTTTGGAGATCAGACCTCTGTCTGATGTGGGATTAGTGAAGATCTCTTCCCATTCTGTACGCTGGAGTTTTATCTTGTTGACCGTGTCCTTTGCTTTACAGAAGCTTTTCAGTTTCAGGAGGTCCCATTTATTAATTGTTTCTCTCAGTGTCTGTGCTGCTGGGGTTCTATTTAGTAAGTGGTTCCCTGTGCTAATGCGTTCAAGCGTACTTCCCACTTTCTCTTCTATAAGGTTCAGTGTGGCTGGCTTTATGTTGAGGTCTTTGATCCATTTGGACTTGAGTTTTGTACATGGTGATAGATAGGGGTCTACTTTCACTTGTCTACATGTTGATATCCAGTTATGCCAGCACCACTTGTTGAATATGCTTTCTTTTTTCCATTTGATATTGTTTGCTTCTTTATCAAATATCAGGTGTTCGAAGATGTGTGGATTGATATCCGGGTCTTCTATTCGGTTCCACTGGTCCTCCTGTCTGTTCTTACGCCAGGACCAGGCTGTTTTCAGTACTGTACCTCTGTAGTATAGTTTGAAGTCAGGGATTGTGATGCCTCCAGATGTTCTTTTGTTGCCCAGGATTGTTTTGGCTATCCTGGGTTTTTTGCTTTTCCAAATGAAGTTGAGTATTGTTCTTCCGAGGTCTTTGAAGAATTTTGTTGGGATTTTGATAGGCATTGCGTTGAATCTGTAGATTGCTTTCGGTAGGATTGCCATTTTTACTATATTAATTCTGCCTACCCAAGAGCATGGGATGTCTTTCCATTTTCTGGTATCTTCTTCAATTTCTTTCTTCAGAGATTTAAAGTTCTTGTCATACAAGTCTTCCACTTGTTT
>PVIU01021367.1:0-31788 GCA_004026605.1 Ondatra zibethicus
GAAGGGGAGGATTGGGGAGAGCTTGGGGGAGTGGGATGGTTGAGATGGAGGAAGGGCGGATATGAGAGCAGGGAAGAAGATAATTAAAGGAGCCATTTTAGGGTTGGCAAGAGAATTGGCTCTAGAGGGGTTCCCAGGTGTCCACGGGGATGTCCCCAGCTAGGTCCTTGGACAGTAGAGGAGAGGGTGCCTGAACTGGCCTTGTCCCATAGTCACACTGATGAATATCTTGTATATCACCATAGAACCTTCTTGTGGTGATGGATGGAGATAGAGCACTGGACTGAGCTCCCAAGGTCCAGTTGAAGAGCAGAAGGAGGGAGAAGATGAGCAAGGAAGTCAGGACGCGAGGGGTTGGTCCACCCACTGAGACAGTGTGCCTGATCTAGTGGGAGCTCACCAAATACAGCTGGGCTGGGACTGAACGAGCATATGATCAAACTGGGCTCTCTAAATGTGGCTGACAATGGGGACTGACTAAGAAGCCATTGATAATGGCACTGGGACTTGTTTCTACTGCATGTACTGGCTTTTTGGGATCCTATTTATTCTATTTGGATGCACACCTTCCTAGGCCTGGATGGAGGAGGGAGGGCCTTGGACTTCTCACAGGGCAGGGTACCCTGCCCTCTCTTAGGACTGGAGGGGGAGGGGGAGTGGGGGAGTGGGAGGGATATGGGAGGAGGGGAGGAGGTGGAAATTTTGAATGGTATTATTTATAAAGCAATAAAAATTAAGCATCCTGTAAATATAAATTGTTTTAGGAATCCATACAGCATTGCAAACACAGCAGTTGGAAGCATTTTTGACGAAATAGGATCTTCATATTCATTATTTCATTTTGGGCCTTTAGGATGCTACTAAGAGTAATATTTAGATTTGACAAATTATGAGTTAGTTCGAGCAACAAAATGGAAACATTTGATTGGCTGTCTTCTATCCTGAAAACTCAAAGTATTTCACATGGGTGGCAGTGTGTTGGTCAGATTAATCGTGTCTTGGGCAGAATGAATAAATATGTCTGAGATGACTAAACAGGAGCGATATCTTACTGTTTCTGTTGTTTTTTTGATGGTCATGACACAGCATATAATGTGAGCTGCAGTTTCCTGATTGGGAGGAACGAGGACCACAAGCATGAGTTTCTCACCCCAGCCGGTACTGCATACTAGTGATCAGCCAGCCGGACAGAGGAGCTGAGGTGAAGCCCAGAAGATCCTTCACCATCTGAAATTATTGGAATTGTTACCATTAATTTCTTAGCCTCACTGTGTAGAGAGAGGCATAAAGCTAAAATCTGTCACCTTCTCAAGTTAATCAGATTAGCTGGCAAATAACGAGATTTGGACCTATAGCAAAGCTGTTGTATGTCATTAAAAATCCAGTGTATAGCTAATTATAGCTAATTAGTTAATTTTCTCATAACTTTCCCTTTTATCCTTAGGAAATTTTGTAAGGATGTTATCATTGACTTCCTTTTTCATAGATAAACACATCATCCAAATGGGTAAAAGGTTTGTTTTTCTAACAAATTATTGAGCTAGTGATGTTTAATTAGACAAGAAAGCTATCTGAGGAAAAAGCCAGAGAGAAGCTGGAATTTCTTGGAAGTCAGTTTTTGATAATGCATTGTTCTTTCTCTGGAACAGCTTTGGTGCTTCTAAATAGAAAGCCCTACAAGGAGGACTCATCAAAGGAATCAAAGAGTATACGTCCAAATCAACTAAGAGCAGGGCTCACCATAGAAAAACATGGCTGGTTGTCACCAGCTCAGAATGGGAGATAGACATGCCACAGTGTGGGCAGTGCTATTTTATGAAATGATTGAAATGATTTTTCTGTAAAAGTCTGGAACTTCTACTGTTATATTTGGACCTACTACTAATACTTTCTTGGAAGAGGTGTACAAAAATTTATAAACCACCATATGACTGAAGTCTTCCCAAACTGAAAAGGGAACATGCTAAAATCTCAGAAGTTTACAATTCCTATCTCAAAACCCAAACTTTTTTCATACAAAATACTTTGATCAAATTCTTTCCTCTCCCTTAACTCCTCCCAGATCTTCCCTACCTCCTGACCCACCTAACTTTATGTTTTTTCTCTCAAAAATAAAGAACAACCCCCAAAACTAAATACTACCCACAAAACACAAAAGTAAAAATCAAAACAAATAAGCAAAAGGCCAATAAAACAAAAATATGCCCAACCAAAACCAAGTCAAAACAAAATACATATCCCTTTCCCCCCAAAAAAACATGGAGTTTGTTTGGTGTTGGCCAAATATTCCTGGACTTGGGGTCTATTCTGAGGTGTGATCAATATACCCAGTGACTTTCAAGTGGAGAAAAAGCAGTATCCATTGCAGTCAGCTTCTTGGTTAGGGTTGAGACCTAGTGTCTGTTTTCTCTTCTCAGTGCTGGGACCCTGTTTGTCTTGAATCTGTGAAGGCCCTCTGCATGCTCTTACAGTCTTTGAGTTCATATTTGCATCAGTCCTTGGTGTCTGGAAGACACTGTATCCTTGGAGTCTTCCATCCCCTCTGACTATTACAATCTTTCCACCTCCTCTTGTACATAGCTCCCCGAGCCCCTAGGGGCTGACTTTGATGAAGATATCCCATTTAGAACTGTGTGCTTCAAAGTTTTTGTATTTTTCTGCCAGTTGCTTCAAAGTGAAGATTTGATCTCTTGTGCTCCTGTTAGCTCTGAATCCACACTGGGCCTCTGCTAGGATTTTCTCTGTTCTGCCCTTGATCCTTTTCAGGATAATGGAGAAGAAGATCTTGCTGCTATGGCACAACAAACTAATGCCCCTGTAATTTGAGCAGTCTGGCTTGTCCTTCTTGTGTATGGGAATTGTGACTGATTGCTTCCATTCTTTGGGAATCACTTCATGTCCCTATATCTCTCTGTAGATTCTGAGAAGCACTTTGGCCCCTGAGCCTATTGGAGCCACCTCCTGCTCTTCCACCATGATGTCTTCCACTCTTTGGGACTTCCTGTTTTTCACTCTTTTGATAGCTTCCTCTGTCTCACTTCTGTCAATATTTAATATTTCCTCATTGTCTCTGGTGTTTGAGTGGCTGCCAAAATGTTTCTTGTTGTAGTCTACATTGACAGCATTAGGGTCATTGTATTGGGTTTCAAAGTATTGTCTCTATCTTGGCTTTATTTCCCCTGGTTTTGTTAAGAAATGACCGTACCTGGGCTGGAGAGATGGCTCAGAGGTTAAGAGAAATGACTACACTTCCAAAGGTCATGAGTTCAATTCCCAGAAACCACATGGTGGCTCACAACCATCTGTAATAAAACATGGTGTCCTCTTCTGGCCTGCAGGGACATATGCAGGCAGACCACTGTATACTTAATAAATAAATAAATCTTTAAAAAAAAAAGAAATGACCTTACCCATCCTTAATCACCCAAATCTGAGGAATGTATCTGACAGTTATCCATCTGATAGCTTTGTAGACAAGATGTTTTATTATGGAGTCTAGCCTCATTGACCTCTTTGCATATACCTTGTACATACAGCTCTCTATACTTCTTTGCTCTTTTTTTGACCTCCCTGCACAGATAATTGGGGTGTTTTGCTGCCTGCAGATTGCCTCTTCATTTGCTCTTTAGCTTCCTTCTTTCTTCCAACCAGGTTGATAATCTCTGCAGTAAGCCATTCTACTGGTGTTGCCCTTTTTGCATAACCAAGCATCGCCTTTGAAGCCCCCTGTATAACTCTTTTGATTTTCTGCCATTCACTTTCTATATTTGTAAAGGGTTGTTTAATGATTTTCCTCGTCTTTTTTCAGCAGTTCTCTTATACTCTCTCTGTACAGTTGGGTTCATCATTTGTTTAGATCGATCTTCAGGTTTGTCTTGCCTGGTGTTCCTCTCCTTAAGTTTCAATTGAATGTTGACCATAATAAGTTGGTGATCTGTCCCTAAGTTAGCACTAGGAAATGATTGACTGTTTTGGATGCTAGATAAAAGTTTCCTGCTGACCAGAATGTAGTCAATTTGGCTGTATGTGTGTTTGTCAGGAGATTCCCATATCCAGCATATTGATGGTTTGGCCTGCTTCAATTTTGTGCTGGGTGTGTACAAATCATGTGCATAGCAGAGGTCAAGCAGTTATTCCCTTCTATTGTTCCTTTGTCCAAATCTATATGTTCCCATGACACTATAGTTCATTTTTTCTCCAAATCCCTCTCTTGCACTGAAGTCACCCATAACAATTAGTATGTCATTCTTTTGCATCCTGCTGACCTCATTCTGTAGATCTGTGTAGAAACTGTTTATGACATCCTTTTCTGCTTCTGCTGTTTGTCATACCTGTATGATAGTTACTGGATGTGTCATTGTCTGAAATCTGATTGATATAATTTGGTCATTTACAGGCCTGTAAATATGAAGAATTTGAAAAAGACTTACATGTCTGTTACATTGACTTCAGAAAGGCATTCAATAGCATTTAGAGGAAAGGACTTTGGGAAACAATGAGGTTTTACAGGTACCCAGAGAAAATTATAAGAATACTAGAAAATACCTATAAAGATACATTTGCATCAGTCAAAGTTTGTGGAGAACTAAGTGATCAGTTTTAGACAATTATAGGAGTGTTGCAGGGATATGTCCTCTCACCACTGCTCTTTAATATATGCTTTAATTTAATAATAGCATGAGCCCTGGAGGATGAGGAGATAGGTGTTCAGATAGGTGGTGTGTGAATCAATAAGTTGTGTTTCATTGACGATACAGTACTACTTCTAAAAGTCCAAATGAGCTGTGGGCCATGGTAAATAGAGTGGTGGAAGTAAGTGAAAACCTTGGTATAAAAATAAACATCGAACAGACTGAGATACAATACATGGGAAGGGGGTACAAGGATTTTAACATTGTCATAAAGAATCAGAACCTTAAGCAAACAGTCAACTTTGTCTATCTGGGAGAAAACCTCAGTTCAAAGGAGGGAACTATTTCAGATGTCAAGAGGTGGATAGGAATAGTGAGGGCTATATTCCAGGCATTAGGAAAGGTTTAATCAACAAGAGACATAACAACAGCAAAATTACAAGTGTATGAGACACTTGTCTTGAGCTGCCTTCTTTACAACTCTGAAACCTGGACAATGAAATGCTCTTCAGTACAGTGGCTGAATGCATTTGAGATGGCATGCCTCAGGAGGATTCTAGGTGTCACATGAAGAGATAGGTTGCACAACAATGACATTAAGAAACATCTCCATCTACAGAAGGAAGTAAACTACAGAATACGACAACAGTGCTTGAGATACTTTGGCCATGATATGAGAAGGAATGATGACAGATACCCAAAGAGAGCACTGCTTGGAGGAGTGCACAGGATAAGGCAAAAAGGAAGCCCCCCCCAATGCTGGGTAGACAGCATAAAGGAAGACTGTGGAATCTTGGGTATGGCAATAACATAAGCATTTAGGGCTGCCCAGGATAGGAAAAACTGGAGAATTGCCACAAATGGGCTGCCCATACATGCTTAAGTATTGCCTGGGCAAAAATGATGATGAATGATGATGATGATGCTCCAAAGTTTCTCTCTGTATGTTGTTCAGCTATACCTTATTGTCATTGTTACTGATATCTAATGTTAAATACAAAAAGGAGTCTGATAAAATATTTAAAGCAAGTAGAGTCAGTGTTTTAAACATCAAGATCATAGAAAATCAAAGCAACAATTTGATTTTTTCAAACAAAATATTGTGAAAGCCACAGAACAGATGATACAATCTAGGAACAGCTTTGTGGGGGAATGAGGGGGAAACGCTTAGTTAAGCAGCCCACGAGAGTAGGGTTTCAGCTCTTCTCACACTTGGTGTTATAGGAGAGCAGCAGAAAGCCTCTTCCTGAGCCCTATGGTCCTGCAGATGCCTGCCTCACTGAGTCTGCCCTGAGGACCAAGGCTTCTCTCAAGTGTTGTTGTTGGAAGAGTTGGTTTAGCATTATATTCTTTGAAATAAAAGCACCACATTGAGGGTGGGGAGAGATGATAGCATTCTAGGAACCCTCTTGGGCTCCTCCAGGCACATTTTTATAAAGCTACTCCCTATCCTGTCTGTTGCCAACATATGTCAGTTTTAGGTTTATTTTTTGAAAATTACTTCTTATACTTGATTTATCTTGCCCACCATTTTGATAATAGCATAATATTCACCAGAACAGACATATGGCATTGTACTTTACTCTTTTGATGATTGATATTAGATAATTTCTGCTTTTATTCTCCTGTAAATGAGGCCATGCTGTGTATTTCAGTGACTCAGAATTGCATACATTCACAATTCATTTCATAGTAACGTTTCTAGACTCCAGTAAGTGTAAAGCACACAGAAGGTTAAGGCTGCAGATAAAACCATACTCAACCTCAGTTTAGTTATCGGTTTGTATTCTCATCCAAGGAGAAGAAATTGCATCTTTGGCAGTGGTGATCTAGATACAGAGCAAGCAAGATGTGACTGCCTTGCTGAAGAAGGTACCAAGCCACATGGCTAACATAGACATGAATAATGGGCTAGTATAAATTATAAGAGTTAATAAGAAGCCTGAGCTAATGGGCCAATCAGTTTATAATTAATGTAGGCCTCTGTGTGATTCTTTGGGACTTAATGACTACAGGAACTGGGTAGGACAGAAATCTCAGACAACAGAATGGTGCCCACGTGGAAAACTGCATCCACATAAAGCCTGAGAGAGCTTGGGAAGTAATTCTAGACCAAAGGAACAGTTACAAAAAGAACAGAGTTATATGGCTTCTTGGTAACATTTTCTCAGGTGGGCTCTGTTTGCTAGAGGCAAATGCATCTCATTTAAGAGAGGCTTCCTGACTCAGCTTTATCTGCAAAACCTTGCAGATCTTTTAAGAGGTCCTTCCACAAAACACTTAAATGGTGTTGATGAAAAGCTGATGGCATGGTTTTTAGTGGTGGCAGGGACCTTGAAATGCCATAGAGTTGTGGCAATAAACATGGCTATGGCTGGTACCTCTGCCATGAGGCTGGAATCTCAGAATGCTAAGGAATGGGCTGGATCCAGCCATCAAAGTCACAGCTTTAATCCTAGCCATATCGCTTAGCAAATTAAAGACTCATGTGGTCAGAGAAAGAGAGATATACAGTAAAGACAGATTCAAAGATGAAGAAAACCTCTAAATGGTTTATAGTGTGTTAAAAATATATGCAGGCTTGGGAGAGAACAGAAAAAGGTTAACATCCTTAAAATAAAGAAGAAAGAAAGAGAGTAGTTGGTTTTGGTGGCACACACCTTTAATCCCAGCACTAGGGAGGCAGGGGCAGGCAGATCTCTGTGAGTTCAAGGACATCCTGGTTTATAGAATGAGTTCCAGGGCAAAGATACATAGAGAAACCCTGTCTCAAAAAACCAAAAATTAAAATAAAAGAAACAGAGTTTAAAATAAGGCCATGTAAAGATGGAAAACACACAGAGAATCTGGATACTGAATGTTATTGTGCTCTCTTTAATTGCTTGATAGCTGAGGAAGGGGCAACAGCTGTTAAAAGACATTTAAATATAAATGCTGTTGGATTAATAAAACATAAGTATTTTCTAAATGCCTTGACTTCAAAATTAAAGTCAAAAGATATGTTACTTAGGAGAAGAGGGTTTGCTTTTGTTTCCACAGAAAATGACAGGATATGGATTTATTCTGGGCTAAGAAAAATAAGGTTTGATCAAGGAAGACTCCTTGAGAAATCTCTAATAGGAGCAGATGGCCCAGATGTCCGACTACATCCAGAATGGCCTCAAGACTACTGGCTGAGATGATCAACCCTCACAGGATACTCCAGTTATGGCTTGATCATAATTATAAATTTTCTTTAGGTCACCATAAGATTATCAGTGCCCCAATTCAGCAGGAAGTAACCTGAAAAACTATGACCACATTCCCAAAAAATGGACTCTGGATATTTTCTTTTGTTTAGAATGTTGGTTACAAGTTGTTATGGAAAAAAGCTAAACAAAGAATATTTAGAGTTCTTGTTGTTTAAAAAAATGGGAGGAATTGCTGTGGGACAATGGTTTTACCCTGTAAACATTTGTTTCTTGTACTTCTTTAATAAAATGCTGATTGTCCGGTAGCCAGGCAGGAAGTATAGGTGGCATGACCATGCAGGAAGTAGAGATGGGGAATGAGAACAGGAGAACTCTAGGAAGAGGATCCTGCAGTCTGCAGTTGTGATCCAGACATAGAGCAAGCAAGATGTGACTGCCCCAACGAAAAAAGGTACCAAGCCACATGGCTAACATAGACAAGAATAATGGGTTAATATATGTTATAAGAGTTAATAAGAAGCTTGGGCTAGTCCCGGGAGCCAATCCAGTCCCAGGACACTGGCGGATCAGGATTGAGCTAGTGACCTGGATCAGAGACAGCAATCTCCACCAGAACAGGTACAGGGGAGTAACTGCTGAGCGAGTGAGACAGAACCAAAGACCGCTGAGGGTCCTGATGTGAATCTGGGACCTTCAAGAGAATAGAACTAAGCCAGGACCCCTGTGGGTCTGGGCGTGAGTCTAGGACCTCCCAGGAACTAGGCCTGAGCCAGGACCTCTGCCAGTTTGGGCGTGAATCTGGGACCTCCGAGGGAGTAGGCAGGAACCAGAGATCTCGGCAGGGCCAGGCATAAGTCTGGGACCTCAGAGGGAGTATGCCTGAGCCAGGACCTCTGTGGGTCCAGGAATTGGTCTGGGACATCAAAGGGAATAGTTAGGAACCTGGAACCTCTGCGGGTCTGAGCATGAGTCTGGGACCCTGAGCGAGTAAGCCTGAGTCAGGTACTCTGCAGTTCTGGGTGCACCGAGCCTGGGAACTTCGAGGCAGTAGACTGGAGCCAGAAAACTTTGCAGGACCAACTCCAAGCCAGGGTCTTCTGCAGGAGGGGACCTAGACCAGGATTTACAGAAACAGGTCAAAGCTGGTAATCTAGGCCAAAGTAGGCCTGAGACAGCAAACTCCAAGGGAGCAGAACAAAGCACAGGAGCACTGAGCTATCTCCAGGAACACGGAGTAACCAATGGGGTAAGTAGAACTGTGGCACTGACTGAGTTGGTTCTTTGAGAAAATCAACAAAATAGACAAACCTTTATCCAAACTAACCAAAAAGCAGAGAGAGAATATCCAAATTAACAAAATCAGAAATGAAAAGGGGGATATAACAACAGACACGGAGGAAATACAGAGGATCATCAGGTCATATTTTGAAAACCTGTACTCTATAAAATTGGAAAACTTAAAGGAAATGGACAACTCTCTGGATAAATGTTAATTACAAAATTAAATCAAGACCAGATAAGCAAATTAAACAGACCTATAACTGCTGAAGAAATAGAAACAGTCATCAAAAGTCTCCTAACCAAAAACATCTCAGGACCAGATAATTTCAGTTCAGAATTCTACAATACTTTCAAAGAAGAACTAATACCAATACTCCTCAAATTATTGCACAGAATAGAAACAGAAAGAACATCGCCAAACTCTTTCTATGAGGCTTCAACTACCCTGATACCCAAACCACAGAAAGACATTACTAAGCAAGAGAAATACAGAACACTCTCACTCATGAACATTGTTGCAAAAATACTCAATAAAATACTGGAAAATCAAATCCAAGAACACATCAGAACCATCATCCACCATGATCAAGTCAGCTTCATCCCAGAGATGGTTCAACATACAAAAATATGTCAACATAATCCACCATATAAACAAACTGAAAAATAAAAACCACATGATCATCTCATTAAATGCTGAAAGAGCTTTTGACAAACTACAACATCCCTTCATGATAAAGGTCTTGGAGAGAGCAGGGATACAGGGAACATACCTAAACATGATAAAGGCAATATAAAGCAAGTCAACAGTCAATATCAAACTAAATGGAGAGAAACTCCCAGCGATTACAATGAAATCAGGAAAAAGACAAGGTTGTCCACTCTCTCCATATCTATTCAACATAGTACTTGAGGTCCTAGCTAGAGCAATAAGACACCAAAAGGAGATCAAGGGGATATATATTGGAAAAGAATTCGAACTCTCACTATTTTCTGATGATATGATAGTTTATATAAGTGATCCCAAAAATTCTAACAAGGAGCTTCTAGGACTCAAACACTTTCAGTAATGTATCAGGATATTAGATTAACTCAAAAAAATCAGTAGCCAACAACCTGAAAAGCAACATGATAACACCAGAATCCAGAGAACACTCAACAGGAATACTTGAACACCCTAATCCAGAAGAAGTAGAAGAAATCAACTTTAAATGAAACATGATGAAAATGATAGAGACTCTTAAACAGGATGTGAAAGACTCCCTTAAAAAATGGAAGAGAAGACAAACAAAAAGTTAGAAGAAATTAATAAATCCCTCTAGATACCCAAGAAAACCAAGAAAAAGCAATCAAACAGGTTAAAGAAACAGTTCAAGACTTGAAGACCAAACTGGAGGTAATAAAGAAATCACAAACCGAGGGATGGCTGGATATGGAAAAATCTGGGTAACGAACAGGAACTATAGAGACAAGTATAACTAACAGAATACAAGAGATAGAAGAAAGAATCTCAGATGCTGAAGATACGATAGAGGAAATAAACTCATGATGAAAGAAAACAGCAAATCCAACAAATTCTTAACACAAAACATCCATGAAATCAGGGACACCATGAAAAGACCAAATTTAAGATTAATAGGGGTAGAAGAAGGAGAAGAATTACAGCTCAAAGGCCCAGAAAAATATATTCAACAAAATTATAGAAGAAAACTTTCCCAACCTAAAGAAGGATATTCCTGTGAAGGTACAAGAAGCATACAGAACACCAAATAGACTGGATCAAAAGAAAAATCCCCTCGCCATATAATAATCAAAACAAAAAACATACAGAATAAAGAAAGAATATTAAGAGCTGCAAAGGAAAAAGGTCAAGTAACATATAAAGGTAAACCTATCAGAATTACACCTGACTTCTCAATGGAAACCATGAAAATCAGAAGGTCTTGGATAGAAGTGCTGCAGACACTAAGAGACCATGGATGCAAGCCCAGACTACTATACCCAGCAAGGCTTTCTTTCACCATCGATGGACAAAACAAGATATTCCAGGACAAAAACAGATTTAAACAATACGTAGCCACAAACCCAGCCTAACAGAAAGTACTAGAAGGAAAACCACAAACCAAGAAATCCAAAAACACCCATAATAACATAGATATCAGACCACCCTCTACCAGCACAACTTAAAGAAGGGAAACACACAAACACTACCACCAAAAAAAAAAACAAAAAAAAAAAAAAAAAAAAAACCCTGGAGTTAACAACCACTGGTCATTAATATCACTTAATATCAATGGACTCAATTCACCTATAAAAAGACACAGGTTAAGACAATGGATATGAAAACAGGATTCAACATTTACAAGAAACACAACTCAACCTCAAAGACAGACATTACCTCAGAGTAAAGAATTGGGAAAAGGTTTTTCAATCAAACGACCCTAAGAAACAAGCGGGTGTGGCTATACTAAAATCTAACAAAATTGATTTCAAACTAAAATCAATCAGAAGAGATGGAGAAGGACACTTTATACTCATAACAGGAACAATACATCAGGATGAAGTCCCAATCCTGAATATATATGCCCCTAATATAAAAGCACCCACATATGTAAAAGAAACATTACTAGAACTCAAAGCACACATCAAACCCCACACACTAATAGTAGGAGAATTCAACACTCCTCTCTTACCAATGGACAGGACAACCAGAGAGAAACTTAACAGAGAAATACTAGAACTAACAGATGTAATGAATCAAATGGACTTAACAGACATCTATAGAACATTCTACCCAAATTGGAAAGAAATTGATCACATACTTAGGAACAAAGCAAACAACCATAGATACAAAAAAATTGTGGTAACCACCTGTGTCTTATAGGATCACCATGGAATAAAGTTAGAATTTAACAACAATTCTACCCCCAGAAAGCCTACAAAATCATAGAAACTGAACAGTCAACTACTAAACCAACCCTGGGTCAAGCAAGAAATAAAGAAAGAAATTAAAATCATCCTTGAATTCAATGAAAATAAAGACACAACATACCCAAACCTATGAGACACTATGAAAGCAGTGATAAGAGGAAAGTTCATAGCACTAAGTGCCCACATAAAGAAAACGGAAAAAGCTCACATTAGAGACTTAGCAGCACATCTGAAAGCTCTAGAAAATAAAGAAGCAGACTCACCCAGGAGGAGTAGAAGACTGGAAATAATCAAACTGAGGGCTGAAATCGACAAAATAGAAACTCAGAAAAGAATCCAAAGAATCAGTGAAACAAAGTGCTGGTTCTTTGAGAAAATCAACAAGACTGACAAACCCCTATGCAAACTAACCAAAAGGCTGAGAGAGAACAGAAAAATTAACAAGATCAGAAATGAAAAGGGGGACATAAGAACAGACACTGAGGAAATTCAGAGAATCATTAGGTCCTACTATAAAAGCCTGTATACCACAAAATAGAAAAATGTAAAAGAAATGGAATTTTTTGGTTTTTTGAGACAGGGTTTCTCTGTAGCTTTGGAGCCTGTCCTGGAACTAGCTCTGTAGACCAGGGGGGCCTTGAACTCACAAAGATCCGCCTGCCTCTGCCTCCATAGTGCTGGGATTAAAGGAGTGCACCACCACCACCTGGCAGAAGTGGACATTTTTTTAGATAAGTACCATTCACCAAAATTAAATCAAGACCAGGTGAACAAATTAAATAGACCTAAAAGTCGTGAGGAAATAGAAGCTGTCATCAAAAACCTCCCAACCAAAAAAAGCCAAGGACCAGGTGGTTTTAATGCAGAATTCTACCAGAACTTAAAAGAAGAGCTAATACATATACTCCTTAATGTGTTTCACATAATAGAAACAGATGAGTCATTGCCAAACTCTTTATGAAGCTACAGATACCCTGATACCAAAACCACACAAAGACTCAACCAAGAAAAAGAATTACAGACCAATCTTGCTCTTGAACATCGATGCAAAAATTCTCAAATAAATACTGGCAAACCAAGTCCAAGAAAACATCAAAAATTATCATTTATGATCAAGTAGGCTTCATACCAGAGATGCAGGGCTGGTTCAACATATGAAATTCTTTTTTTTTTGAGATATGCAAAACTAACCTTTATTTTTCCATATTCTTTTATTTTTTTCCATTCAAAAAAATAAAATTTTTACATTTCCTCCCCTTCTCCCAGTCTCCTCCCGTTCCCCCATCCCTCCTCCCTCCCCCTGCTTCCTTAAAAGATGGCATGGTGCCCTGCCCTGTGGGAAGTCCAAGGTCCTCCCCCCTCCATCCCGGCCTAGGAAGGTGTGCATCCAAATAGACTAGGTTCCCAAAAAGATAATACATGCAGAAGAGATAGGTCCTGGTGTCATTGTTGATGGCTTCTCAGTCTGCCCCCATTGGCAGCCACATTCAGAGAGTCCGGTTTGATCATATGCTTGTTCAGTCCCGGTCCAGCTGGATTTGGAGAGCTCCCATTAGTGCAGGCACACTGTCTCAGTGGGTGGATCAGCCCCTCACGGTCCTAACTTCCTTGCTCCTCTTCTGCCCTTTGACTAGACCTTGGGAGCCCAGGCCAAGTATCTTGCCAGTCCTAAAATGACTCCCTTATTCCCTTCTCCAATATCCACCTTTCCTCCATATCCACCCTCCCACTCCCCCAAGCGCTCCCCAGGCCTTCCCTTCTCCCTTCTCCTTCCCCCTCTCCCCTTCGCTCACCCCCTGCCCCCACCTCTATCCCCGCCCCCATGCTTCCAACTTTTGCCTGATGATCTTGTTTGCTTCCAACTTCCAGGAGGATCTGTATATGCTTTCTTTGGGTTCACCTTGCTATTCGGCTTCTCTGGGCTTGTGAGCTAAGCGCTTAGTGTCCTTTGTTTTATGGCTAGGGTCCACTAATGAGTGAGTACATACCATAATCATCGTTCTAGGTTTGGGTTACCTCACTCAGGATAGTGTTTTCTATTTCCATCCATTTGCATGCAAAATTCAAGATGTCATTGTTTTTTACTGCTGAGTAGTATTCTAATGTGTATATAATCCACACTTTTGATCCATTCTTCCATTGAGGGGCACCTAGGTTGTTTCCAGGTTCTGGCTGTTACAAACAATGCTGCTATGAACATAGTTGCACAAATGCTTTTGTAGTATGATTGGACTTCTCTTGGGTATATTCCCAAGAGTGGTATTGCTGGATCCTGAGGTAGGTTGATTCCCAGTTTCCTGAAAAATTGCCACACTGATTTTCAAAGAGGTTGCACACATTTGCATTCCCACCAGCAATGGATGAGAGTTCCCCTTACTCCACATTCTCTCCAGCATAGGCAATCTTTGGTGTTTTTGATTTTAGACATTCTGACAGGTGTAAGATGGTATCTCAGTGTTGTTTTGATTTGCATTTCCCTGATGGCTAAGGAAGTTGAACATGACCTTAAGTATCTTTTGGCCATTCAAACTTCTTCTGTTGAGAATTCTCGGTTCAGATCCTTACCCCATTTTTAAATTGGGGTATTTGGAATTTTAATGTCTAGTTTCTTGAGTTCTTTATATATTTTGGATATCAGACCTTTGTCTGATGAGGGGTCAGTGAAGATCATCTCCTATTTAGTAGGATGCCTTTTTGTCTTAATGACTGTGTCTTTTGCTTTATAGAAACTTCTCAGTTTCAGGAGGTCCCTTTTATTCATTGTTGCTCTTATTGTCTGTGCCATTGGGGTTTTACACAAGAAGTGGTCTCCGGTGCCCACGTATTGCAGGCTACTTCCCACTTTCTCTTCTATCAGGTTCAGTGTGGTTCGATTTATGTTGAGGTCTTTAATCCATTTGGACTTGTGTTTTGTGCATGGTGATAGATAAGGGTCTAATTTCATTCTCCTACAGGTTGACATCCAGTTATGCCAGCACCATTTGTTAAAAATGCTTTCATTCTTCCATTGTATAACTTTAGCCTCTTTGTCAAATATGAGGTGTTGATAGGTTTGTGGATTAATATCTGGGTCTTGGATTCGATTCTATTGGTCAACATCTCTGTTTTTATGCCAATACCAAGCTGTTTTCATTACTGTAGTTCTGAAATAGAGTTTGAAGTCAGGGATGGTAATGCCTCCTGCAGTTCCTTTATTGTATAGGATTGTTTTGGCTATCCTGGGCTTTTTGTTTTTCCATATAAAGTTAACTCACCGATAAAAAGACACATATTAAGAGAATGGATACAAAAACAGGATCTGATAATCTGCTGTTTACAAGAAACACATCTCAACCACAAAGACAGACATTATCACAGAGTGAAGGGTTGGGAAAAGGTTTTTCAATCAAACGGCCCTAAGAAACAAGCAGGTGTGGCTATACTAATAGCTAACAAAATCGACTTCAAACTAAAATCAATCAGAAGAGATGGAGATGGACACTTCATACTAATAACAGGAAAGATTCATCAAGATGAATTCTCAATCCTGAATATCTATGCCCCTAATATAAAAGCACCCACATATGTAAAAAAAACATTACTAGAACTCAAAGCACACATCAAACCCCACACAATAATAGTAGGAGATTTGAACACTCCTCCCTCACCAACATGTGAAATTCTTTCAATGTAATCCATCTTATAAATAAACTGAAAGAAAAAGCCATATGATCATTTCATTAGATGCTGAAAAAGCATTTGACAAAATTCGACACCCCTTTATAATTAAGGTCTTGGAGAGATTAGGGATACAAGGTTCATTCCTAGATATAATGAAAGCAATATACAACAAGCCGACAGCTAACATCAAATTAAATGGAGAGAAACTTAAAGCCATTCCACTAAAATCAGGAACAAGACAAGGCTGTCCACTCTTTCCATATCTCTTCAATATAATGCTTGAAGTTCTAGGAATAGCAATAAGACAACATAAGGAGATCAAGGTATTCGAATTGGAAAGGAAGAAGTCAAACTTTCGTTATTTGAAAATGATATGAGAGTGTACATAAGTGACCCAAAAACTCTACCAAAGAACTTCTACAGCTGATAAATACCTTCAGTGATGTGGCAGGATACAAGATCAACTCAAAAAAATCAGTAGCCCTCTTATACACAAAGGATAAAGAAGTGGAGAGGGAAATGAGAGAAACATCACCTTTCGAGATAGCCACAAATAGTATAAAGTATCTTGGGGTAACAATAACCAAGGAAGTGAAAGATCTATTTGACAAGAACTTTAAGTCTTTGAAGAAAGAAATTGAAGAGGATACCAGGAAACAGAAGGTTCTCCCATGCTCTTGGATTGGTAGGATCAACCTAGTAAAAATGGCAATTCTACCAAAGGCAATCTATAGATTCAACGCAATCCCCATCAAAATCCCAACAAAATTCTTCATAGACCTTGAGAGAACAATAATCAACATTCTATGGAAAAACAAAAAGCCCAGGATAGCCAAAACAATCCTATACAATAAAGGAACTGCAGGAGGCATTACCATCCCTGACTTCCAACTCTATTACAGAGCTACAGTAATGAAAACAGCTGGTATTAGCATAAAAACAGATGCTGACCAATGGAATCGAATTGAAGACCCAGATATTAATCCACAAACCTATGAACACCCGATTTTCGACAAAGGAGCTAAAATGATACAATGGAAGAAAGAAAGCATATTTAACAAATAGTGCTGGCATAACTAGATGTCAACCTGTAGGAGAATGAAAATAGATCCTTATCTATCATCATGCACAAAAATCAAGCCCAAATGGATTAAAGACCTCAATGTCAATCTGACCACATTGAACCTGATAGAAGAAAAAGTGGGAAGTAGTCTGCAAAATGGGCACAGGAGACCACTTCCTACGTATAACCCCAGTAGCACAGACAATAAGAGCAACAATGAATAAATGGGACTTCCTGAAACTGAGAATCTTATGTAAAGCAAAAGACACTGTCATTAAGACAAAAAGGCATCCTACTGAATGGGAGAAGATCTTCACCAACCCCACATCAGACAAAGGTCTGATCTCCAAAATATATAAAGAACTCAAGAAATTAGACATTAAAATTCTAAATAACCCAATTAAAAAATGGGGTACTGAACTGAACAGAGAATTCTTAACAGAAGTTCAAATGGCCAAAATACACTTAAGAACATGTTTAACTTCCTTAGCGATCAGAGAAATGCAAATCAAAACAACTTTGAGATACCATCTTACACCTGTGAGAATGGCCTAAATCAAAAACAACAAGGATAGCCTATGCTGGAGAGAATGTGGAGTAAGGGGAACACTCATCCATTGCTGGTGGGGATATAAACTTGTGCAACCACTTTGGAAATCAGTGTGGCAGTTTTTCAGGAAACTGGGAGTCAACCTACCTCAGGATCCAGCAATACCACTCTTGGGAATATACCCAAGAGATGCCCAATCACACTACAAAAGCATTTGTTCAGCTATGCTCTAGCAGCATTTTTTGTAATAGCCAGAACCTCGAAACAACCTAGATGCCCCTTGATGGAAAAATGGATAAAGAAATTGTGGAATATATACACATTAGAGTACTCCTTATCGGTAAAAAACAATGACGTCTTGAATTTTGCATGCAAATGGATGGAAATAGAAAACACTATCCTGAGTGAGATAACCCAGTCCCAATGAGATGGATATGTATGTACTCACTCATTAGTGGACTCTAGCCATAAACAAAGGACATTGAGCCTATAGTTCACGATCCTAGAGAAGCTAAATAATAGGGTGAACCCAAAGAAAAACATATAGATCTCCTTGGAAATTGGAAGTGTACAAGATCGCTGGGCAAATGTTGAGATAATGGGGGTGGGGTGGGGTTGAGGGAAGGGAATAGGGGGAGACAGAAGTGAGAAGGGAAGGATTGGGTAGAGCTTGGGGGTGTGGGATGGTTGAGATGGAGGAAAGGCGGATATGGGAGCAGGCAAGAAGATATCTTAAGTAAGGGAGCCATTTTAGGTTTGGCAAGAGACTTGGCTCTAGATTGGTTCCCAGGTGTCCACGGGATGTCCCCAGATGTGTCCTTGGACAGTAGAGGAGAGGGTGCCTGAACTGGCCTTGTCCCATAGCCACACTGATGAATATCTTGAATATCAGCATAGAACCTTCATCCAGCAATGGATGGAGATAAAGACAGAGTTCCACATTACTGCACTGGACTGAGCTCCCAAGATCCGTTTGAAGAGTAGCAGGAGGGAGAAGCGAACGGTTGGTCCACAAACTGAGACAGTGTAACTGATCTAATGGGTGCTACCAAGGCCAGCTGGACTGGGACTGAAGGAGCATGTGATCAAACCACACCCACTGAATGTGGCTGACAATGGGGGTTGACTGAGAAGCCAATGATAATGGCACTGGGATTTGATTCTACTGCATGTACTGGCTTTTTGGGATCGTAGTCTTTTTTAATGCATAGCTTCTTAGGCCTGGATGGAAGGGGGGGATCCTTGGACTTCCCACAGGGCAGCATACCCTGTCCTCTCTTAGGGGAGGGTGAGTGGGGGAGTGGGATGAAAATGGAGGAGGGATGAGGGGCAAATTTTGAATGGTATTATTTATAAAAAATAAAAAAAGAAAGAAAAAATAAGCTAAAGACATAAAAAAGAATAAAATCATTATCTAAACAATAAAAAAGAAGGTAAATACGCTTTCAAAAGAATGTGCTTATCTTTCAAAGCACAGCATATAGAGCATAATGGAATACTCCTTTTACTTCTAACAATGCTTTGAACAGATTAAAGAAATTTCTTCTCTTTAGAGAGAAACGCATGTGCAATTTTCATGAAAGCTTATAAAGTTGCTAACAGTGAATAGAAAACTTAAAAATAACGTGATTCTTTCTCAGATAGCTTTGAGCGTTTATCTGAGGGAAACTTACGGTTCTATTATAAAGCTAAATACACTTTCAAAAGAATGTGCTTATCTTTCAAAGGACAGCATATAGACTTTCGGGAAAACCTCCTTTCCTTCTAACAATTCTTTGAAATTCCTTCTCTTTAGAGAGAAATGCATGTTTCATTCTCAGAAAACTGGTTGCGTTACTTTAAGGGAAACTCATGGTTCTTTTAAGAAGCTAAATATATTTTCAAATGAATGTGCTTATCTTTCAAAGTACAGCACATAGATTGTAAGGGAACGCTCCTTTTACTTCTAACAATGCTTTGCACACTTTAAAAAACTTGCTTCTCTTTGTAGAGAAACACATGTTTTTTTCTCAGAAAGGTTCCTGCATTTCTCACAGGGAAACTCACGGTTCTATTAAGAAGGTAAATATACTTTCAAAAATGTGCTTATTTTTCAAAGTACAGCATATAGAGTGTAGGGGAATACTCCTTTTACTTTCTAATAATACTTTGAACAGTTTAAAAAACTTGCTTCTCTTCAGGGAGAAATGCATGTGCATTTTTCACGAAAGCTTATAAAACTGCTAACATTGAACAAAAAACTTAAAAGAAATGTGCTTCTTTCACAGAAAGCTTCCTGTGTTTCTTTGATTGAAACTCAAGGTTCTATTAAGACACAAAATATTCTTTCAAGAGAATGTGCTTATTCTCTCAAAGTACAGCATATATTCTCTAGGGGAATACTTTTTTTTAGTTCTAACAAAGGTTTGAACAGTTTAAAGAAATTGCTTCTCTTTAGAGGGAAACACATGTGTATTTCTCATGAAAGCTTATAAAAGAGCCAACAGTGAACAGTAAACTTAAAAGAAATGTGCTGCTTTCTCAGAAAGCATTGTGTGTTTATTTGAGGAAAACTCACTATTTTATTAAAAAGCTAAATACACTTTTAAACCATGTGCTTATTCTTTCAAAGTACAGCATACAGTCTCTGAGGGAACACTCTTTTACTTCCAACAATGCTTTGAACAGTTTAAAGAAATCACTTCTCTTCAGAGAGAAATGCATGTGCATTTTTCATGAAAGCTTATACATGTGATAACAGTGAATATGACTTTAAAGAAACATGCTTCTTTCTCAGAAAGCTTCATGCCTTTCTTTGAGGGAAACACACAGTTTTATTGAGAAACTAAATAAACTTTCAAAGAAATGTACTTAATCTTTCAAAGAAAAACATATTGTTGCTGGGGAAACACTCATTTTATTCTCAAAATGCTTTGAATAATTTAAAGAAGTTGCTTCGCTTTAGAGAGAAACAGAAGTGCATTTTTCACAAATCTTATAAAGGTGCTAACAGTGAACAGAAAACTTAAAAGAAATGTGCTTCTTTCTCAGAAAGCTTCGTGCATTTCTTTGAGGAAACTCAAGGTACTAATAAAGCAAATACACTTTCAAAAGAATGTCCTTATTCTTTCAAGTACAGCATATGGACTCTTGGGAACACTCCTTTTACTTCTAACAATGCTTGAAGTGTTTAAAGAAATGGCTTCTCTTATGAGAGAAACACATGTGCATTTTTTCTTGAAAGCTTATATGTGAAACAGTGAATAGAAAACTAAAAGAAAAGTGCTTCTTTCTCAGAAAGCTTCATGCGTTTCTTTGATGGTAGCTCAAGGTTCTATTAAGAATCTAAATACACTTTCAAAGGAGTGTGCTTATTCTTTCAAAGTACAACAGTTAGATTCCATGGGAACAGTCCTTTTACTTCTAATAATACTTTAAACATGTTAAAGAACTTGCTTCTCCTCAGAGAGAAAAGCATGTGCATTTTGTCCAAAATCTTATAAATGTGTTAACAGTGAATAGAAAATTTAAAAGATTCGTCCGACTTTCTCAGTAAGCTTCGTGCCTTTCTTTGAGAGAAACCAATGGTTCTTAAGAAGCTAAGTATTCCTAGATGGTACTTGTCACATTATAAGAAATACATCACATTTGTGTCAAAAAAAAAAAGAAGCTAAGTATTCCTTTAAAAGAATGTACTTATTCTTTCAAAGTACAGCATATAGACACTAGGGGAACACTCCTTTTACTTCTAACAATGCTTTGAAGAGTTTATAGAACTTGCTTCTCTTTGGAGAGAAACACATGAGTGTTTTTCACCAAAGCTTATAAATGTGCTAACAGTAATAGAAAACATAAAAGAAACAGGCTTCTTTCTCAGAAAGCTTCCTGTGTTTCTTTGAGTGAAACTCATGGTTCTATTAAGATGCTAAATACTCTTTCAAGAGAATGTGCTTTTTCTCTCAAAGTACACCATTACACACTATCCTGTACTTTGAAAAATAAGCACATTCTTTTGAAAGAATACTTAGCTTCTTTATAGAACCCTGAGTATCCCTCAAGGAAATGCACAAAACTTTCTGAGAAATAAGCACATTAGTTTTCAGTTTTCTATTCACTGTCAGAAACTTTATAAGCCTTCGTGAAAAACGCAATGTGTTTCTCTCTAAAGAGAAGCAATTTCTTTTTTTTTATTTTATTTTATTTTTTTCCATACATTGTTTTGTTTTATTTTTTCCATTCAAAAACATAATTAAAGAAATAAAATTTTTAACTTTCTTCCCCATTCTCCCGGTCCCCTCCCACTACCTCCCCACCCCTCCTCCCTCCCCCTTCTTCCTTGAAAGAGGGCATGGTGCCCTGCCCTGTTGGAAGTTGAAAGCATTGTTAGAAGTAAATGGAGTTTTCCCCTACACACTATATTCTGATTTTGAAATATAAGCATATTCTTTTGAATGTGCATTTAACTTCTTAATAGAACCTTGAGTTTTGGGTCACTTATATACACTATGATATCGTCTGTAAATAACAAAAGTTTTACTTCTTCCTTTCCAATTCGAATACCTTGATCTCCTTATTTTATCTTATTGCTATTGCTAGAACTTCAAGTATTATATTGAAGAGATATGGAAAGAGTGGACAGCCTTGTCTTGTTCATGATTTTAGTGGAATGGCTTTAAGTTTCTCTCCATTTAATTTGATGTTAGCTGTTAGCTTGTTGTATATTGCTTTCATTATATCTAGGTATGAACCTTGTATCCCTAATCTCTCCAAGACCTTAATTATAAAGGGGTGTTGAATTTTGTCAAATGCTTTTTCATCATCTATTGAAATGATCGTATGGTTTTTTCTTTCAGTTTATTTATATGATGGATTACATTGATAGATTTTCGTATGTTGAACCAGCCCTGCATATCTGGGATGAAGCCTACTTGATCATAATGGATAATTTTTTTGACATGTTCTTGGATTTGGTTAGCCAGTATTTTATTGAGAATTTTTGCATCGATGTTCAAGAACGAGATTGGTCTATAATTCTCTTTCTTGGTTGAGTCTTTGTGTGGTTTTGGTATCAGGGTATCTGTAGCTTCATAAAAAGTGTTTGGCAATGATTCTTCTATGCCCATTATGTGAAACACATTAAGGAGTATAGGTATTAGCTCTTCTTAGAAGTTCTGGTAGAATTCTGCATTAAAACCATCTGGTCCTGGGCTCTTTTTGGTTGGAAGGTTTCTGGTGACAGCTTCTATTTCCTTGTGACTTATAGGTCTATTTAAATTGTTGACCTGGTCTTGATTTAATTTTGGTCATAGTATTTATCTAAAAAACTGTCCATTTCTTTTACATTTTCCAATTTTGTGGCATACAGGCTTTTGTAGTAAGACCTAATGATTCTCTCAATTTCCTCAGTGTCTTTTGTTACGTTCCCCTTTTCGTTTCTGATCTTGATTATTTGAGTGTTCTCTCTCTGCCTTTTGATTAGTTTGGATAGGGGTTTGTCAATCTTCTTGATTTTTCTCAAGGAACCAGCTCTTTGTTTCATTGATTCTTTGGATTGTTTTCTGTGTTTCTATTTTTGGTTGATTTCAGGCCTCAGTTTGATTATTTCCAGTTTTCTACTCCTCCTGGTTGAGTCTGCTTCTTTTTTTCCAGAGCTTTCAGGTGTGCTGTTAAGGCACTAATGCGTGCTTTCTCCATTTTCTTTATGTGGGCAGTAAGTGCTATGAACTTTCCTCTTGGCACTGCTTTTATAGTGTCTCATAGGTTTGGGTATGTTGTGTCTTTATTTTCATTGAATTCAAGGAAAACTTTAATTTCTTTCTTTATTTCTACTTTGACCCAGGAGTGGTTCAGTAGTTGACTGTTCAGTTTCCATGAGTTTGTAGGCTTTCTGGGGGGTCTAATTGTTGTTAAATTTTTACTTTACTACATGGTGATCTGCTAAGACTTTGGTGGTTACTCAATTTTTTTGTATCTGTGGGTGTTTGCTTTGTTACCAAGTATGTGATCAATTTTCGAGAAGGTTCCATGAGATGTTGAGATGAAAGTATATTCCTGTTTGGGTGGAATGTTCTATAGATGTCTATCAAGTCCATTTGTTTCATTACATCTGTTATTTCTCTTATTTCTCTGTTAAGTTTCTGTCTGGGTGACCTGCCCATTGGTGAGAGAGGAGTGTTGAAATCTCCTACTATTAGTGGGTAGGATTTGATGTGTGCTTTGAGTTCTAGTAATGTTTCTTTTATGTATGTGTGTGCTTTATATTAGGGTCATATATATTCAGGATTGAGACTTCATCTTGATGAAGTGTTCCTGTTATGACTATAAAGTGTCCATCTCCATCTCTTCTGATTGATTTTAGTTTGAAGTTGATTTTGTTAGATATTAGGATAGCCACACCACTTGTTTATTAGGGCCATTAGATTGAAAATCTTTTTCCAACCCTTTACTCTGAGTTAATGTCTGTCTTTGTTCTTGAGTTATGTTTCTTGTAAACATCATGATGTTGGATCCTGTTTTCATATCCATTCTCTTAACCTGTGCCTTTTTATAGGTGAATTGATTGCATTGATATTAAGTGATATTAATGACCAGTGGTTGTTAACTCTGGCTATTTTTTTTTTTGTGGTAGAGTTTGTGTGTTTTCCTTCTTTTAGTTGTGCTGGTGGTGGGTTGATAGATGTCTGTGTTATTATGGGTGCTGTTTGCTTCCTTTAGTTGTGGTTTCCCTTCTAGTACTCTCTGTAAGCCTAGGTTTGTGGCTATGTATTTTTTAAATTTGTTTTTATCCTGGAATATCTTGTTTTCTCCATCGATGGTGAATGAAAGCTTTACTAGGTAAAGTAGTCTGGGCTTGTATTCATGGTCTGTAGAGTCTGCAGCACATCTGTCCAAGACCTTCTGGCTTTCATGGTTTCCATAGAGAAGTCAGGTATAATTCTGATAGGTTTACCTTTATATGTTACTTGGCCTTTTTCCTTTGCAGCTCTTAATATTCTTTCTTTATTCTGTATGTTTTTTGTTTTGATTATTATATGGCGAGGGGATTTTTCTTTTGATCCAGTCTATTTGGTGTTCTGTATGCTTCTTGTACCTTCATAGGAATCTCCTTGTTTTGCTTGGGAAAGTTTTCTTCTATAATTTTGTTGAATATATTTTCTGGGCCTTTGAACATGAATTCTTCTCCTTCTTCTATTCCTAATATTCTTAGGTTTGGTCTTTTCATGGTGTCCCACATTTCCTGGATGTTTTGTGTTAAGAATTTGTTGGATTTGTTATTTTCTTTGATCAATGAATTTATTTTCTCTAGCGTATCTTCAGCATCTGAGATTCTTTTTTCTATCTTTTGTATTCTTTTGGTTATACTTGTCTCAGTAGTTCTTGTTTGTTTACCCAGTTTTTCTATATCCAGCCTTCCATTGGCTTGTGATTTCTTCATTGCCTCCATTTCAGTGTTCAAGTCTTGAACTGTTTCCATTACTTGTTTGATTGCTTTTTCTTGGTTTTCTAGGGTATCTTTGAGGGATTTATTCATTTCTCCTAACTTTTTGTTAGTCTTATCCATTTCTTTAAAGGAGTTCTTCACATCCTCTTTAATGCACGAAGCTTTCTGAGAAGGAAGCATATTACTTTTCAGTTTTCTACTCACTGTTAGCACCTTTATAAATGTTGGTGAAAAACACACATGCATTTCTATCTAAAGAAAAGCATATCTTTACACTGTTCAAAGAATTCTTTCAAGTAAAAGGAGTGTTACACTACACTCTATATGCTGTACTTTGAAAGATAAGCACATTCTTTTAAAGTGTATGTATCTTATTAATAGGATTGTGTGTTTCCCTCAAGGAAACAAATGAAGCTTTCTGAGAAAGAAGCATGTTACTTTTCAGTTTTCTAGTCACTGTTAGCACATTTATTGAGTTATGTGAAAAATGCACATGTGTTTCTATCTAAAGAAACTTTCATCTCTATCACTTTCATAATGTTACATTTAAAGTCAATTTCTTCTACTTCTCCTGGTTTAGGTTGTTCAAGTCTTCCTGTTGCATATTTGCTGGATCCTGGTGTTATCATGTTGCTTTTTAGGTTGTTGGAAGAATTCTTGCATTGGCGCCTGCCCATATCTTCCTTCAAACGTGGTCAGGAGAATCTCGGTGGCTTGGTCTGACTTTTGTTGTGGCTAGTTGTGTGCTTGGGGATTTTTCTTGTTCTCTTAGGTCTCCTCAGCAGTGGAGTTGGCTCTCAGATCCCCTCCTCCATGAAGTATGCTTTGGTGGTGTATCTAAGACTCCCTCTGGATGGATTTACTTGTACTGGTTCAAGGCCACTTGCTGGCCTCGGACCCACAGACAAAAGTGCAGGCATGGTAGAAGAAGCCCACTGCATGGAACAAAGAATCTCCTGGAGACTTGCACTCACCACTTTTTCCCCAGAGCCTCAGCCCTGAAGCAGGCTGAGTTTTGGGACCCTGGGAACCCTCAGATGGAAAGGGGTGCTTGGGGGAAAGCTGGAGTGGGATAAGCAGAAATGCTAATAGAGTGGGGGTGGAAAGCCACGCTGATTGCCCAGAAAGTTTAGGTGATTGGAGGGCTTCTGGGCAGCTGGGTGTGGACAAACGTACCCCTCTTGAAGTATCTCCTGGTACTGGATCAGGGCCACTTGCTGGCCAAGCAAGAAGCACTTTCCTTAAACTATTCAAAGCATGGTTAGAATGAAAATCAGTGTTCCACTTGACGCTAAATGCTGTACTTTTAAAGAAGAGCACATTCTTTTGAAATTGCATTTAGCTTCTTAATAGAATTGTGAGAATCCAGCAAAGAAATGCAGGAAGCTTTCTGAGAAAGAAACACATTACTTTTCAGGTTTCTAGTCACTGTTAACAACTTTATAAGTTTTAATGAAAAAATTCACATATGTTTCTCTCCAACAGAAGCACTATCTTTATACTGTTTAAAGCATTGTTAGAAGTAAAAGCAGTTTTCTCCTACACTGTAAATGTTGTATTTTAAAAGATAAGCACATTCTTTTGAAAGTGTATTTAGCATCTTAATAGCACTGTGAGTTTCCAACAAGGAAACGCAGGAAGCTTTCTGAGAAAGAATCACATTACTTTTCAGGTTTCTATTCACTTTTAATACCTTTATAAGGTTTAATTAATGGGTGCTGAATTTTGTCAAATGCTTTTTCAGCATCTAATGAAATGATCATATGTTTTTTTCTTTCAGTTTATTTAAATGATGGATTACATTGTTAGATTTTTGTATGTTGAACCAACCCTGCATCTCTGGGATGAAGCCTACTTGATCATAATGGATAATTTTTTTGATGTGTTCTTGGATTCGGTTTGCCAGTATTTTATTGAGAATTTTTGCATCAATGTTCATGAGTGAGATTGGTCTGTACTTCTCTTTCTTGGTTGAGTCTTTGTGTGGTTTTGGTATCAGGGTATTTGTAGCTTCATAAAAGGATTTTGCCAATGACTCTTCTGATCTATTATGTGAAACACATTAAGGAGTATAGGTTTAGCTCTTCTTGGAAGTTCTGGTAGAATTCTGTGTTAGAAGCATCTGGTCTTGGGCTTTTTTTGGTATGGAGGTATTTGATGACAGCTTCTATTTCCTCATGACTTATAGGTCTATTTAAGTTGTTCACCTCTTCTTGATTTAATTGTGGTATATGGTACTTATCTAATAAAATGTCTATTTCTTTTACATTTTCCAATTTTGTGGCATACAGGCTTTTGTAGTAAGATCTAATGATTCTCTGAATTTTCTCTGTGTCTGTGGTTATGTCTCCCATTTCAGTTCTGATCTTGTTTAATAAAAAATGCACATTCATTTCTCTCCAAACAGAAGCATTTTCTTTAAACTGTTCAAAACTTTGATAGAAGGAATAGCAGTGTTACCCTACACTCCAAATGCTGTAATTGAAAAGATAAACACAAACTTTTGAAAATGTATTTAACTTCTTAATAGAACTATGAGGTTCCAAAAGAGAAAGCACGAATCCTTCTGAGAAAGAATCACAATACTTTTCAGGTTTTTATTTTCTGTTAACAACTATATAAGATTTAATGAAAACTGCATACATGTTTCTCAAAGCACAGAAGCACTTTCTTTAAACTGTTCAAAGCATGGTTAGAAGGAAAGCGTTGCTCCACTGCACTCTAAATGCTGTGCTTTAAAAGTTTTATGAGAAAGAATCACATTACTATTCATGTCTCTATTCACTGTTAACATCTTCATAAGGTATAATGAAAAATGCATATACGTTTCTCCCCAAACAGTAACACTATCTTTAAACTGTTAAAGCCATTGTTAGAAGGAAAAGCAGTGTTCCCCCCTTAACTCTAAATGCTGTACTTTAAAAGAATAGCACATTTTTCCAAAGTGTCTTTAGCTTCTTAATAGAAATGGGAGTTTCCAGCAAAGAAATACATGAAGCTTTCTGAGAAAGAATCACATTAGTTTTCAGGATTCTATTCAATGTTAACAACTTTATAAGGTTTAATGAAAATGCCAGTTGTTACTCTCTGAACAGAAGCACTTTCTTTACATTGTTCAAAGCATTGTTTCAAGGAAAAAAAATTTATCCCCTATACTCTAAATGCTGTTCCTTGAAAGATAAGCACATTCTTTTGAAAGTGTATTTACCTTCTTAATAGAACCTGAGTTTCCAACAAAGAAACACATGAAGGTTTCTGGCAAAGAATCACATTACTTTTCAGGTTTCTATTCGCTGTTAACAACTTTATAAGGTTTAATGAAAAACGCACACACATTTCTCTCAAAACAGAAGCACTTTCAAAAAATTGGTAGAAGTAAAACATTGTTGCCCTGCACTCTAAATGCTGTACTTTAAAAGATAAGCACATTCTTTGAAAGTGTAATTTGCTTCTTAATAGAACTGTGAGGTCCAACAAAGAAACACGTGAGGATTTCTGAGAAAGAATCACATTAATTTTCAGGATGCTAATCATTGTTAATACCGTTATGTGGTTTAGTGAAAAATTCACATGCCTTTCTCTCTGAACAGAATCACTTTCTTTAATCTTTTCAAAACATTGGTAGATGTAAAAGTAGTGTTCTCCTGCACTCTAAATACTGTACTTGAAAATTTAAGAACATTCGTTTGAAAATGTATTTAGCTTCTTATTGAACTGTGAGTTTCCAGGAAAGAAACACATGAAGCATTCTTAAAGGAGTCACATTACTTTTTGGGTTCCATTCACTGTTAACACCTTTATATGATTTAATAATAAACGCACATACGTTTCTCTCCAAAGAGAAGAACTTTCTTTAAACTGTTAAAAGCATTGATAGAAGGAAAAGCAGCGTTCCCCTACACTCTAAATGTTGTACTTAGAAGATAAACACATTCTTTTGAAAGTGCATTTAGCTTCTTAATAGAACTGTGAGATTCCAATGAACAAATGCACGAAGATTTCTGAGAAAGAATCACATTACTTACCAGGTTTCTATTCACTGCAAACAAATTTATAAGGTTTAATGAAAAATGAACTTTTGTTTCATTCCAAACAGAAGCACTTTCTTTAAACTGTTAAAAAGCATTTTTTGCAAGGAAAAGCAGTGCTCTCCTACTCTCTAAATGCTATACTTTAAAAGTTAAGCACATTCTTTTGAAAGTGTATTTAGCTTCTTAATAGAACTGCGAGTCTGAAACAAGGAAACAAAAAAAGCTTTTTGGGAAAGAATCACTTTACTTTTCAGGTTGCTATTCACTGTTAACAACTTTATAACGTTTAATAAAATACTCACATAAGTTTCTCTCCAAACAGAAGCACTTTCTTTAAACTGTCCAAATAATTGTTTCAAGGAAAAGCAGTGTTCCCCTACCTTCTAAATGCTGTACTTTAAAATATAAGCACATTCTTTTGAAAGTGTATTTAGCTTCTTAATAGAACTGTGAGTTTCCAACAAGGAAATGCACGAAGCTTTCTGAAAAAGAATCAAATTCCTTTTCAGGTTTCCTCATTGTTAACACCTTTATAAATTTAATTAAAATCACACATACATTTCTCTCAAAACAGAAGCACTTTCTTTAATCTTTTCAAAGCATTGATAGAGGGAAAAGCAGTGTTCCCCTACACTCTAAATGGTATACTTTAAAAGATAAGCACATTCTTTTTCAAGTGTTTTTAGCTTTTAAATAGAACTATGAGTTTCCAACAAAGATGCTTAAAGCTCTCCGAGAAAGAATCACATTACTTTTCATGTTTCTATTCACTGTTAACTACCTTATTAATTTAATGAAATGCATATACGTTTCTCTCCGAACAGAAGCACTTTATTTAAACTGTTCAAAGCATTGTTAGAAGGAAAAGCAGTGATCCCCTATACTCTAAATGCTGGTTTTAAAAGATAAGCACAATTCTTTTGAACGTGATTTTAGCTTCTTAATACAACTGAGAGTTTCCAAGAAAGAAATGCACAAAGATTTCTCAGAAAAAAATCACAGTACATTTCAGGTTTCTAGTCACTGTTAACAACTTTATAAGGTTTAGTGAAAAATGAACTTATGTTTATCACCAAACAGAAGCACTTTCTTTAAACTGTTCAAAGCATTGTTACAAGTAAAACAGTGTTTCCCTACACTCTAAATGCTGTACTTTAAAAGGCGAGCACATTCTTTTGAAATTGTATTTAGCTTCTGAATAGAACTGTGAGTTTTCAACAAAGAAACACACGAAGTTTTCTGAGAAAGAATCACAATACATTTCTGGTTTTTATTCACTGTTAAAACTTTATAAGGTTTACTATAAACGCACATACATTTCTCTCCAAACTGAATCACTTTTTTAAACTGTTCAATGCATTATTACAAGGAAAAGCAATGTTCTCCTACACTCTAAATGCCATATTTTAAAAGATAAGAATATCTTTTGAAAGTGTATTTAGCTTCTTAATAGAAATGTGAGTTCCAACGAGAAATGCACAAAGCCCTCTGAGAAAGAATCACATTTATTTTCATGTTTCTATTCACTGTTAATACCTTTATAAGGTTAAGTGAAAAATGCAAATGAGTTTCTCTCCAAACAAGCACTTTCTTTAATCTTTTCAAAGCATTGGTAGAAGTAAAAGCAGTGTTCCCCTGCACTCTAAAAGCTATATTTTGAAAGATGAGTACATTCTTTTGAACGTGTAATTAGCTTCTTATTATCACTGTGAGTTTCCATCAAAGAAACACATTAAGGCTTCTGGGAGAGATACACTTTAATTTTCAGTTTCTATTCACTGTTTATTCACTTTGTAAGGTTTAATAAAAATCCACATACATTTCTCTCCAAACTGAAGCACTTTCTTTTAACTGTTCAAAGCATTGTTACAAGGAAATGCAGTGTTCCCTTACACTCTAAATGCTGTACTTTAAAAGTTATGACCATTCTTTTGAAAGTATATTTAGCTTCTTAATAAAACTGAGAGTTTCCAAAAAAAATGCACGAAGCTTTCTGAGAAAGAATCACATTACTTTTCATGTTTCTATTCATTATTAACAACTTTATAAGGTTTAATGTAAAATGCACATAAGTTTCTCTATGAACAGAAGAACTTTCTTTAAACTGTTCAAAGCATTGTTAGAAGTGGAAGCAGTGTTCCAGTGCACTCTAAATCCTGCACATTAAAAGAAGAGCACATTCTGTTGTAAGTGTATTTAGCTTATTAATAGAACTTTGAGGTTCCAACACAGAAACACATGGAAGTTTCTAGTAAAGACTCACATTACTTTTCAGGTTTATATTCACTGTTAACGACTTCATAAAGTTTATTGAATAATGAACAGACTTTTCTTTCCAACAGAAGCACTATCTTTAAAGTGTTCAAAGCATTGTTAGAAGTAAAAGCAGTGTTCCTCTGCAGTCTAATGCTGTATTTTAAAAGGGAAGCACACTTTTGAGATTGTATATATCTTCATAATAGAACTGTGAGTTTCCAACAATATGCAGGAATCTTTTGGAGACCTTCAGAGACAAGTATAACCAACAGAATACAAGAGGTAGAAGAAAGAATCTCAGACGCTGAAAATACTATGGAGAAAATAAACTCATTGATCAAAGAAAACAGCAAATCCAAAAAATTCTTAACACAAAACACCCAGGAAATCGGGGACACCATAAAAAGGCCAAACCTAAGAGTACTAGGGGTAGAAGAAGGAGAAGAAGCACAGCTCAAAGGCCCAGAAAAATTATTCAACGAAATTATAGAAGAAAACTTTCCCAACCTAAAGATGGATATGCCTATGAAGGTACAAGAAGCATAAAGAACACTGAATAGATTGGATCAAAAAAAAGCATCCCCTCTCTATATAATAATCAAAACACAAAACATACAGAATAAAGACTAAGAGCTGCAAAGGAAAAAGGGCAAGTAACGTATAAAGGTAAACCTATCAGAATTACACCTGACTTCTCTATGGGAACCATGAAAGCCAGAAGGTCTTGGATAGATGTGCTGCAGACACTAAAGGACCACAGATGCAAGCCCAGACTAC
>PVIU01021368.1:0-31747 GCA_004026605.1 Ondatra zibethicus
CCCCCCCCCCCCCCGGTGCCTGGGCTTGCGGAGCTGCTTTTTCTTGAAAGAAGCATCAGTCAGGTGTTTGGGGATTTTAACTGTGCTGATATCAACTTTTGTAGAGGTGGCGATGACAAACTTCTGGTGTGTTCTTCTCAGAGGAACTCTGTTGAGGGCAAGAGGTCCTGTCACAAGGAGTAAACCACTGCCCAGCTGCTTCAGGAAAACCACTCTCTTGCCCCTGTGGCTCCCGGTGAGGATGATGAGAACGGTCCCAGGACTGATGCTGGCACGCAGGCGTCTCACGTGCTGACTGAAGGGCTTTTTGCCATGGCTCAGCAGCTTCCGAGGCACATCTTCGGTAGGATAATACCTGGGCATTTTTCGAAGCTTAACCACCCTGGCACCACCATTCTTGTCACCACCAACTGGTTTTGTGACAGTAGCAAGGACCTTTTCCTTTTTCTTCTTCTTTTCAACCTTGGTTTTCGCAGCTGCGTATTTCCTTTTGTACATGGCCTTTCTGGAATACATAGCAGACCGGGAGTACCTGCCAATTCCTCTAACAAGGACTGGATTTCGGCTGCAATGGGGCTTCCCCTTCTTGAGCTTTTTAGCCTTTGGGTCACCCTTTTTGGCTGCACCAGTGGCAGGGGCATCACCGCCAGCCTTCTTGGCCGCAGGTTTCTTCTCTTTTGTATCAGGCTTCTCGGCTTTTTCACCCGCCATCTTGCAAGATGGGAAAGAGAACTAAGGTCCCAGCTTCTGGTCTATAAGCCTACCTGTTATTTTCTTATACAATTACTATAAAAGAAAGAAGATTAAATAAGTTTCTAATGGTTACTAAACAGCTAGCAACCACAATTCTTGGGTATAGATTCTAGTAACAACACAAATATGAGACTTACAAATGTGGAGCACATATTTGATATAAACTAAAATATTTTCAGTTGATCACCCTTTATTGTATTCAGTATCCCTTATTATATTAAACACGGAAATGAACCAGCTGCTTTATGTGGATCCTTATTCTTCTGTGTTTATGATTTCTCTAACTTTAGGCACTGTCCCTGGCAAGGGCACCTTGTACATTGGTCACCTGAGAGACAGAACGAGGCCTGTCATTACACTGGGCAGTCTGAATGTGGGGTTATCTGTCTATAGAGGCAGACCCGAGATATTTAGTTTGCGATTGCTGCAAAGGTCCTATACTGCTGGCTCCCCTTACCCCTGATGCCACCACAGCAGGCAGGTCAGCCTTATTGATCTCCAACGCTTCTTCCTTAACTTGATTCTTGGGGAGATCTTGCCTCATGGGAATCTCCTGGTCATTCTTAGGACTTACTAGCCAGGAATCCTTTAAGGTATTCTGTGATGATCTATAGCACACAGCAAACACTAATATGTAGAAAGCAATTTCTACCATTTTTCTTCATCAACTTCTGGTCTGTTATTTCTTCCCACTTTCTTACTTTGGGTTTCATGTGCATTTGCATCTCTAGCTTCTTAAGTAGAAGTTTTATTATCAATGTAAAAAAATTTCTTTTTCCTGCTCTACACATTAGAGCTGTATGTTTCTCTCTGTGTGTTGCCCTGACTGTATCCACACAACTTGATCAGTTTGTCTTTATTTCAAGTCTTATAAATAGTTTCATTTCCCCTGAGCATTTCTCTTGGAGCTCTGGGTGATTTAGACACTCATTGCTTAATTTTCAAATATTTGTGGAATTTCCAAGTTCTCTTTCTGGCCATGGCTTCTGGTGTAATTCTGCCATGCTCAGAGAAAGCACTCCATGTCAGTCTCTAGTCTTTTATATCAGTCAAGTTCAAGTATGGCCCAGAATATGGCTTGCCTTGGTTTCATGGACACTTGGAAATAACATGTATTCTGAACTTACTATGGAGAATATTCTAGTAATGTCAAAAGGGCAAAGTGGCTAGATGCTGTTATTCAGATCTTTTTCCTTAACAAATTTTGTGATCGCTTTTGCATTATTTCCCGAGAGAAGAGTGTTTTGTTGTTTGTTTGGTTTTACTCTTTGTCTTTGACTCTTTTGACTCTTTGCTTTTGTGGTGGGGGTGGTGATCTGAATAAAAATTCTGTCCAAATGTCTTTAAGGGATTCAGAAATGTAGGAAACACTAGTGAATACACAGCTTGACTCCCCCCCCCTTCATCCACGGCCATCCCCACCGGTACATGCACGTGGGGTCTAAATGTGCTTCCCCTATGGGAAAAGGTCTGGTGTCAGGTCAGAAGTGAGATGGAACATTGTTCCCTCCTGCCATTCACTTCTGTTACCGGGTAGCTTCCAGCCTTTGCATTACAACACACATCATTGGCTCGCCTTGACCCTGACACCACTTTATAGGCTTAATAATAATAAATCTATGTCCTGAAATAGTTTTTGCAGATTACAGCAATCAATCAAAATTCAGGGAGCCCAAGACCATTAAAGTCATCAGCAGCCTTGCAGACCCCAGGAATCCATCTACATCAGCCACTGCGATGGAAAATAGACCAGGAGAGCTTCGAGTCGGGGGCGTAGATGGGAGGGTAAATTGCAATTCTATTTTTATCAGACATCAAGAGATGGTTTTCTTGGGGAGGTTTTGTCTTTTCATAGTAGGAAATGCAACTGGGACTCGGTAATTCCTCTTGCAAATGAGCAACTAGGAGGCTTTAGCTGGCTCTGGGGCTATGCGTTTAAGTGCTGTCTGTTAATAGTCTACAAGCCAATACACAAGGGAGGCTTTTCCACAGCTGCCCCAGTGAGCTAAGTCAAGGCACCATTCTCCAGCTTCTTTGACGATAGCCCCAACTGTTCACCATTGCCTTGGGAAGACAAGGCCTAAAGAACACTTGACTGGGAAGGACTTAGAGCCACATGAAAGCCCCCCCCCCCCGGCCTCCCATATTGGTGAGTGTGGCTGATTACTGAAACTGAGGAATGAGGTCCATGGAGAATGAAAGGATTATTTCTCAGGCCTGGAGTTTGAAACTTTGTAAAATATCTAAGATTTATTATCACTTGACTACGGCGTGGTGGGGTGAACACAGCCGAGACTTACGAGACAGGAGCCATGAGTGATTTTCTGGGTTCTTCTGTTAGCTAGTCATATGACCTTGGGCAACTCATCTGACCTTCGCGGATATTATTTCTGTCTCTATGGCAGACAATCTGCTCTAGTTCAGGCACTCTAAGTCACCGATTGATGTGGTCATTTGGGCTGGAGTATGTGTTTGTTTATATGCGTATGTATATATGTGTATGTCTCTGTATTCATGTGTGTGTGTGTGTGTGTGTGTGTGTGTGTGTGGTGTATATATCTCCCTGTGTGTATGTATAAAGTGTAATTTAAACATGAAAAATTTTCCATTAAACCTATATTTTCATTTTCAGAAAACTCAGAGGCACCGTTAATACTGCATTAAATCTTTATGTTGCAGCAACAAAGGTAACAGACACTCCTGTATATAGACCCTGCTCTCCCACATACTGTTTTTCTTTTTTTCTGCCCAACTCTAGAATTCGTTCATATTAACAGCCTACTTCTGGTGGCACAGGTTTTGGCAAGCCCCTAATAAGATACTCTGTAGGCAGGGTTTTATCAAACTTTAGTCTAAATATTTTTTAAAAATTAAGGAAAATCTTTTAAAAATAAAATGAAACATAGGATCCCAAACAGCTGGGTATGGCTTTTACCTTGTCCTTTTACCCTGCTATGTGAGTTCCAGTAGGAATACAGGCTGCTACATGTCACCAACTTCTGGCTTAACAATTTACAGTAGGAAAATAAGAACCACTTTGCTTGCCTACCCCCTGTCATTTTAAACCATTTCCACACATACTAAAATGTCTCATCACAGGCCTAAGGATATATGGAAAGTTCACTCTTGACACTTTTCACTAAAGATAAAGAACTTAAGTCAACAGAGCTGGGCTCTGCTTACATTACACGTCTTATGCCTCTTCATGCCTCACTTGCTAGCTAAATAGTTCTTTGGTCCATGTTCTCAGCCTGTTGGGATGACTTCGTCCATTGCTGCATGAGTCTGTTTTTCTGCTTTTCGTATAAGCTGATTAGATGGTGTCAGATATGATGCTTTTACAGTTCTTCCTCCTTCCTAGTTGGGTGCCAAGCATAGTCTAGAACCATCCTGAGTGGCTCATACACATATGCAATGAGGAGCAGACCTGCCTTTATAGTACTGATTGCAGGGAGATTATCTCTTACAAGTAATCTGTTAAATCTCAATTTGCGGCTCTTCATAACTGTGCATGGAAACCCCACGTGATGATGGACATGTTCTGAGAATCTGTGTGTGTCATAATCAAAGCCATAAGTATGGGGACTAATTGTGGGGTCCTTGATGGATATCCTTGGACTGCTGGGTATTTTACTGTCCTCTGTGGCTAAGCTGTCTTTACCAGGTAAACCCCATTCCTTCTGCACCCTCAAAACCTTCCCGTCTTCTGTCCTTCCCTGTGGATTTATAGTAGCAAGGTGTGTGGAAATTTCTAGCCACGAGATGCTTATAGAAGTAAATCATCTCATCTGTCTTCTTGCCCCCTAGCCCCCTAACTGGCGTCTCGAGGGAGCCTGCAAGCCTTTATGCTTTTTCTGATTGAGGGGAAGATTGATTCCAGGGCAGAGAGTTGGGACCTTGACAATGTCAAATAATTTAATATGCCATTAGGCTCCAGGCCTGACTTTGGGGTTCATTCGCCGTCATTGAGAGCTCTGTTTTCTCTGAACAATATGGCTGTTGAGAAAGACTGGGGAGGTGGTGGTTCATGCAGTCAGCTGGCAAAGGGGTCTTTCAATTTCACTTTTAATAGGAAAATAAAAATCAGTTGCTGTATCAGCAAAAGCTTTTCAGAAAAATCAGGTCATTCTATGGTCCGTGGCTCTTTTATTATGATTGGAATCACGTCACTAGATATACACATAGTAAAATGCCGCCTCGTAGGTCTGGGGAAACAGGCAAGAGAACTGGGTTTTCAAAGTTTCACTAATGTTGCTTTCTTGAGACAACAAACTGTGGGGGTTTTAGGAAGAGAAAAGCCATGGAGTTGAAGTTATGATGATTATGGTGATCTCTGTGTGTGTGTGTGTGTGTGTGTGTGTGTGTGTGAGAGAGAGAGAGAGAGAGAGAGAGAGAGACAGAGAGAGAGAGAGAGAGAGAGAGAAGTGAGTGCGAAGAGAGCATACAACCTGTGTTCCCTTCTTCCCTCCTTGGCAAACTAGTTGCTACTTGGTCCACCTCTGTCCCCCTAAATCCCGCTGGCCACCAGCTCTTCACTTAGGCTTGCCATCAGTCACATTGGACTCTGCTCTCCACTTACTGGGTGACCTTGTGCAAATTACTTAATCCTTCTGGAGCCTCTATAGGAATTAAATGAGATCATGCTTGTAAAGTGCTTCTCACAGTATCTGGCTCAGAGCCAGCGGTCAATAAATGGAACTGTGATTAGCATCATTATTATTATTGGGCTGGGTCCTCAGTGCCTTAATTATCTGTGGGCCCCACCCCATCGGTGTCTTTCTGCCTCTAAGAACAGCCTTCCTTCTGTGCCCAGGTTTCACTGTTGGGCTATCGCCAGCATCTCCCCCCTAGAGCAACTAGGGATCACGTCTTCTTTCCCGCCTCTCTTCTTTCCCTCCTCGGGGTTGGAGATAACCTCTGGGCACTTTCGCATTCCTGGAAACAGAGCTGTAATCTAACAACAGCTGTTCCTGGGCTGTGGACACCCAACGCCTGAAGGCACACAGCAGGGCCTAACCTGTCTGAGGTCTTCTGACCACCCAGGTAGGAAATTGCAGGTCTTTGAGCCCTCCCAGGAGTCCCCAGCCTCTGCGAGGAAAATTGTGGCACAGTATTTTTTTATTCCCGCCCAGAAACATACTTCCAGGGCACACAGAGGCTTTCTGTAACTGTTACAAACACCTGTCAGTGTACACGAACACAGGGCTCCAGTCTCTTGACAGCCAGCCTGCGGCTGCTCAGAGCCTGATGCTGGAAGATATTTTGTGTCCCCACGAATCCTGTTGGGTGTTGCTGTGATTTGAGATTCCCAACTTTAAAAGAAGAATCGAGGTTTTGACATTTGAGTTTGAATTTCCAGGAGACCCAGCAGTGCGGAGCGAGGGTAGTTTTCTGGAGACTAGAAATCCTGTTGCTGCTCAGCCACTGAAGTGTTGGAACCACACTCTCTCATACACACTAACTTGGAGATGAAGAGAAACTTGTATTCTTGGGCTCACCTCTTTCTGGGCATCATACTCTATTCATACTCTATATAGCTAGAAGGAAATAATGCGGGAGTTCTGGTTTCAGGCAGCTCTACCAATTCTTTGCCTGTTTAGAAGCCGTGAGCCAAGGAATGAAAACAAACGAATTGGCTCATGGTTTCTTTGCCACCAACTTCAGGACCTGAATTTCCAACCGTTCCTAATAAAACAGCAGGCACCGGAAACATCACCTTTCGACTGCGCTGTCTTTACTACCGCAGGGGAAGAACACATAATTGAGAAAATGCACCAGCTAGAAGTTTCCATGAGCAGCTTATCTTTATTATGGAACACAGCACAGAGAATATACCCCAGACATTCTGAACTGAGATCACACATAAGGGACTTAATGGAGTGGCTTACTGGTTGGGGTCCAGCTAGTCCAACAATGGCTGTCAACCCATGGAAAGTCCAAGAATCTAGTAGCTCTTCGGTCCATAAGGCTGGTTGTCTCACCTGGTCCTCGGTATGTGCTGGAATCCCAACAGAGTAGGCTCTAATGCCAGTGAAGGAATGCAATTGCCGGTGAGACCCAGGTCAAGCGGGCAACAGCAAAAGCTTTCTTCTTCGAGTTCATATATATATATGTATATATATATAGGCTGCCGCCAGAAGGCGTGGTGTGGCTCAGATTAATGATGAATCTTCCCACCTCAAAAGATCTAGATTGAAGGTGGGTCTTCCCAGTTCAAACGATTTAATTAAGAAAAAGAATCCCTCAGGGGTATACCCAGTAACTTGGGTTTAGTTAATTCTAGATGTAGTCAAGTTGACAGCCGAGAAGAGCCATCCCAGCTTTCAAAATAACTTCCACACTTGGAATCTAGGCGAGGTTGCCAGTCATAGCTGTAACATGCATTTCAGGGCAGACTTACTTTTGACACTTTTTCAAATTCAAAAGTCGTTGCAAGAAAATGATAAGCAATGACTAAAGAGTAATTTCAAGACAAGAAGAGCACTGTGGGTAGATTTGCCATTTTGGAGTTGATACAAATGGTTGTCAGAGTCATACCTGGCCAGAAAACTCCTTTATGTGAGCAGATCTGCTTTCTATTCTCTCTCTCTCTCTCTCTCTCTCTCTCTCTCTCTCTCTCTCTCTCTCTCTCTCTCTGTCTTTCTGTGTGTGTGTGTGTGTGTCTGTGAATGCACGTGCGCACACATGTGCAAGGAGCACAACAGAGATGAGAAGACAGAGGAAAGATATATATTCAACTACCATTCCTTTGATGCCTTTGGGCACAGGATTTCTACCAAGGCTCACATTGCTTGAGTGAATGTTGGGTGGAAATCTGGCCTGTCTGTGGGAGCTTTTTGTGTCTGCTCTAATCTCACAGACCATGTGTTGTTACCTGCTTTGCTAGAGGAATCGGGAAGCGTGTCTACATTCTTCTCCCAATAATGAACGCTTTGAAGACAGATTCAGTGTTCTCCTGTGTTGCTCCCTTAGAGCTGATGGCTCAACATCGTCTATCAAATTCTACTCTGTCTACTAAGAGCATAACTCAGCCTTTTATAACACACCAGCACGCTCTCCCTCCCAGACAATTGGATCTGCCTCCTGGACAATGCTGTTTATTAAAGACTTCATCCTCAATCAACCTGCTGCAAATTAAACTTCCCAGTGTTGGCATTGTGCATTTCAGATGTCTTCACTGTCTCTTTAAGAAACCTGCATCCCCAAACCCTCCACAGGTCCATGAAAATCTTTGCCACTTTACAAATCTATAGATATTAAAAAATTATAAAACTCTATGTATTTCCTTGTACCCCTCTTCTGGCACTGGGCAATCTTCATTCCCATCCATGCTGCCTGCTTCTAGCTGCCATGAAAGCAGACTTGTTTATCATATCATCAGTGATGACCTATCACACACTTCTGAGGTTCTGCTGTGACCGTCTCTGTGGTCTCCTGTAACTTATGACTCAGAGATGTGGGAACCAAAAGAAATGTCATGATTCTTGTTTTCAGGAGCCTTTATGCTTTGCTCTGTCAACAATGTATGGGCACACTTACAGCTGGACTGAATACCATGTGCCCCTAAATCCTAACTTGGAAACAAGACTTCAAGAAGCCTTGCCATACGGCTTCTGGTGGTGAAGGTGATGTTTGTGACAAGCACTCGAAGGTGGGCTATAGCAGAATTCCGGGAACTGAGTTATATTTTGATCTAGGTTCTTATGCTGTAAGTAAACAACAGGATTGACAGAGCTGTGTCAGAGCCAAGGGGGGCGTGGGGGAGAAAGGGGGTGTCTGTTGGATTCACCTGTAATCTAAGTTCCTACAATGTTGGCACAGAAAAAGTACCCCATGGCTAGCTATCCGAAGATGAACTGGAAAGGAGAAAGCACAGAGTTTTACTCTGTGAGGCCTTTGATAGACTGCTTCAGTTTCGTTTTTATCTTACAAAACAAAAACAACAGCAACAATAACAACAAACCCCAGGAAACAAACAAACAAAAACAACCAAAGCCTTTGTTTCCTCATATGATTTTATAAAAGAAAAAGGGCCAAAGCAACCCCATTTCCCCTCAAAGACAGCCCCTGCTATTACCCTGTTCCGATTCCTGTTTGGGAAGTATTTTGTCTTTACATTAAGGTATTTTACCCACACCATGATCTCTTACCTAGGGCAAGCAACTTTAATGTGTGACCAAATGCTTTTTGAAATTTTAGTGGCTATAATCTTAGGTTTTCTCTCCCTTTTGTCTCCAGCAACAGAAGCTTCTCTTAAAAAACAAAAGAAATAAAGAAAAAAAGCAAAAAAGAAAAGTAAAAATAAGCAAAAAATAAAAAATAACAACCAAACCCCCACAAGATCAAGGTCTCTGTAGCCAGACCTGCGCTGTCCTCACAAGTCACTCTGAGTACATCCTCTCAGGCTCCACTCCCTCAGATCCTTCTGCAATGTCACAATCCTGGTGGCTGCTAGCATTTCCTTAGTCAATCTGATATGTATACTCTTCTAACTCTAATGGTTTGCTAATCAAATGTGTTAGGCTCAGCATTCATTCCTAGCTAACTCTTAGCCTTTCTAGCTTTCTCCTTAATTGGCTGTGAGGCTGATTGTCTAGAACCCAGCAGGAAATCTAAGTTGGCCTCATATCCCTCCACTCCTTGCTATTCAGGAGCTTTCCATTAACTCAGTGATGATCTCTCTTGATGACAGTTCCACTCCTGTCAGTAGTGTCTGAACCCTTGGGGACACAGGAAGGACAGATATGACTCTAGGAAGAAAAAAAAGGTAGCTCCCATGTCCCTGAACCAAAGATTTTGATTAGGAAATTTATGCAGAACCAAGAACTTGTAGATCAAGGATAGACCAAATGTCTGGCAACATCTTAAAATAGGAACATTTCGCAGGCTAGCTTTGTTCCTAAGTTATGGGCCATTCTTTATGGGGCCCTTAAAAATAGCCCTGAGGGAGTAGTGAATTCTAATTCTGTAGCTGTCACTTTCCTGTAGCAATCGATGCCAAAAGGTTGCCCTTTGTGTGACCTCTGAACTGAATTCAGCAGGAACCACCTAACCCACATGCCCAGGGACTCTATGCTCAGTTCATGGATCTCCTATATGGGCACATCTGTTTACAAACTTCTTGAGTCATTTAAACCCTGCTGTAGGAAGCAAAACTAAATCCGATTCCCAGGAAAATGCTGGAAAAGCCGTGATGTTCCCCTACACAACTTCTCCACTTATAGTATCAAGAAGTAAGAGTCATTGGCTCTCCGAGGGTCTCCACCAAATGCATCTTTGTGTATATTGAACTGAGATCAGGTAGCGATCATCTTGCAAAGGTTTCAACAACCAAAACTCTAAGCGTCTTCATAATCTCCCAAATGCACACAGCATGGTTTTCTTCTCTCTCAAATCTCTTCTATCCTTGAAAATGACAGAAAGGGCTTGTGAATACATGGTGCAGAGAGGGCTTGTGGGTACACGGTGCGGAGAGGGCTTGTGGGTACACGGTGCAGAGAGGGCTTTGGGGTACACAGTAGAGAGGCCTTGTGGGTACATGGTGCAGATAGGGCTTGTGGGACTACAGCGGGTTCTTGTACATTGCAGTTGGATGTTTCAGGGAATCTTAGCGAACAGGTCATTCTGGCAGAAGAAAGCGTGATTCTGATCCTAATTATATCTTAGATATATCTAAAGAAAAACAATGTTAACTTTTCTTTTTTTAAAAAGATTTATTTATTTATTATGTACACAGCATTCGGCCTCCATGTATGCCTGCAGGCCAGAAGAGGGCATCAGATCTCACTACAGATGGTTGTGAGCCACTATGTGGTTGCTGGGAATTGAACTCAGGATCTCTGGAAGAGCAGTCAGTGCTCTTAACCTCTGAGCCATCTCTCCAGCCCACAGTGTTAACTTTTCAATAAGTGGAACGATTTTGTTTTAGCAGAGACCCAGCCTAATAACTAATAGATTCAATCAGGTAATGCTAAAAATCAAAACAAGCATATATCTTTAAAAAAAAGATAAAAGTTGACGGACTCATCCACCTACCCAGTCAATCAATTTTTTTTTTTAAAAAAATCACGTTCTATACTATCTCTTCTACCTCTTGGCTCCTTGATTTGAGACAGTTTATATAGACATACGATGACTTATTTCTTCCTTTCCGCTTACCGGAAGAGCAGCAGTGTAAGGAATATTTACTGTGGGATGAATCTGGACTGTCCGGACGGCCTGAGACTGAAGCGCCCTCTTTCAACATTTCCGTAGTACCCAGTTTGATTTCGGCTGTGTGCATGTTTCATCTTGTTCAAAGCCAAGCTCCTGGAATGAACCTGGTGAAGACGGGAAGTACTGGGAAGTGTTTGTTTTGGAAGCAAAGGGCCAATGCATTCCAATTTTCACTGTAGGGAGGCAAATCTGGAGAATGTTGCAACGCTGGAGCTGCGAGAGTGGAGAAGAAGGGACGGGTCTTCTTGCCACCCCAGCTCCAGTTGTTTTCCGGGCTGAGTTTTGGGGTCACGTCTGTGACATCAGGTGGTCTTTGAAGACACACAATAGGGATATAACCAGTGAGTGCTGATCTGATTCTGAAGCCTTGATTGTAAGTGCAGCTTCTAAAAGTGAGGCGGGGATATTACCTATAATGAACACAACAGGTTTCTGAGCACTTCCATGTTTTAGTAGCCTTATCCCATCTCAGAATTTACCCCTTCACCCTCCCTCCAGCATTAAAATGAACATCATTTTCTGACTCTCGAATTTTGTCATTTATCTTGGTAAAGAGGAAATTTTATCTGAGAAATCGCCTTGGATATTACCCTTTCTTAGTCAAGCAAATAATTTGACGTGGGGGTGGGTCACTATATCGAGAAAGATCCATGGACAACTGCTCCAAGCTGTATTGTAGGTTTTATGTCTGCTTTACAAGATCAAATTCAGACTGAAGGAAAGACAATCCTCTGTCCAAAGAACTCCACTCCAAAAGAGATTTTATTTTGTTTCTATGTTTTGAAAGCTTTTTATCTTGCAGGTTTTTCACTGTCCCTAAATGAAGACGGTAAAGTATTCTAGCATGCTGTGTTCATAAAAAACATCTTCCTGCCCTGTGTGTGATGTGTATTGACCTTTGTAGAGAATTCGAGCTCTGACTGAGATGTTGAAAGGGTCGCCAAGAAGTCCCCATTCATTCCATACATCTACTTTGAGTTACAGAATGGCAGAATGGATAGAAAGCTCCGTGTAAAATGTGTAGGGATTGTCTGGAAAAAGGAATTGCCTCCGCAATCATTGTGTCTCAGTGTCTCTAGCCTCCTATTAACAAGTCCTTTCTCAAGGGCTGGGTCCTAGAAGGGCCTGGGGAAGAGCATGTGTTCTGCCTTCTCTCTGACTTGTAAGCCAGCCCTCTTCACAAAAGCCCTTCTCTTTTCTGTGCAGTTGTAAGCCATTCCCGTATTCCTTCCAGGTCTGGCTCCTTTTCAAGATCTTTCCTCACCTTTGTCGGCTCCTTCTCTGGCTCATCCAATTGGCTCTGTCCCACCTCCTCTGTGGGTCTCAGACATGGAACTCAGTGAGTAAATAGCATTTATACAGACAGGGAAGTGAGTAAATAGCATTTCTACAGACAGGGAAGAGCAATGAGTAGTCCCTTGTGCTATGTACGGCCCTCTGAATAGGCTGTTGAGGGAGGGGAAAAAGTACCAGACACAGATTTTTAACTTGCTGCTTCTTAATGGTAAAAAGAGAGAGAAATAGTATCTGGAAATCACAGCCTTCTCTGAAATGCTGATCTTGCATGAACATGCTTCTACATAGATTAATAGCATGAAGGGTACTGAAATAATTGACTTATCTAGAAGACAAAAAAAAAAACTCACAAGGATCAACCTGCAGCCTTCCCTTGCTATCCAACCCATCGCCATCCTCAGCTCCCTTGGCTTCTACTGCCCACCTGTGAGGTGAAAACTGCATTCATTTGAATGTGCAGTCAAGATGCTCCTCTTCCTCATTTTGTTGTCTTTGCCAAAGACAACAAATGCAAAAGGTAGGGTGTGACCGGGATCGGAGGAGCCTAGTTTTAAGGTTAACTGCCTCTATGATAATCCCCAAACATCCCGAGAGAGGCAGGTACCTTCCAACAGCTGTACAGGCCATAAACCAAGCTTTTCTGACTTTTATGCCTGTGTGGCCTCAACTATAAATGTCTCATTAACATCTTTTTTGCATAACTCCAGAGAGAAGAGTTATTCTTCTGAGAACTTTGTTCTTTGGTGGATTATACCTAAGTTACATGGAACCAGAGTTTGACTTAAGGTTTTGAAAGTCCTTCAAATTGAGCAATTTCTTGGAATACTGGGGTAACTGCAAAAGAAGGGGATGGGTGGAGAGCCTGGTGGTTTGGCAAAAAGCCAAGAAAGAAGGTTCCCAGAGACTGGAGGATCGATTCCCCACCCTGCTGGAAATACCATCTCTTTGCTGAATGTGTCCATGCACTGAGCTATTGTCTTTCCCAATCTTAAAAGCTTGCAGACTTAAAAAAAAAGTTTACAGTGCCTTAGAGCTGAGATGCATGTAGTTTGCTCTTATAATGCACAAATTAAACAGGAATGGATGCATAGGGAAAGCAAAGTTGGCTCTTGGACCAGACTCTCGCTCCCACAGTCATAAAGATACAGACAGGTAGATCTATCACTTTAATTTAAAATGAAAATCCCTTCAGAAAACTGGCAGTCGTTCAGCCCTGACCAAATGGCTTTGAAAGCATTGTGATTTCTCCCGCTGTCGACTGGCTCTGGCAGAGTTGCTGCTGGCAGGCCCACTTGTGGAGTGATTGGTGGCAGTCACCAGTGGACCAGCTTTCGGGACTCTGATAGCGGTAGGTAGTGGGGCTGTAACAACGAGTACTGGATAAGTATCCTGCAATCTATGCTGCTTCCATTATCTGGGTACTTTTTATTTAAAAAAAAACACTATTATTTTAATAACTGGCTCTTAGGTTTGTTCCCCTTCTATGGCTGTTGTCACAAACCACTCCAAAATTAGAGATTCTTGGCTGCATTAAAGATCTCACAGTTCCGTAGAAGTTGGGTCCCAGGTCCAGTGGGCAAACATGAAGGCATGAGAAGGGTTGTGTTCCTTTCTGGAAGCCGTCAGAAAGAGAATTTTCTTTCCTTCTCCAGCTTCTGGAAGCTACTCATGGTCCTTGGTTCATTGTCCCCTCCCTTCATCTTCTAGGTGAGCAAAGCTTGGCTGAGCTTTCATCCCTCACATTCCCCCTGACCTGGTCTGTAGTCCTCTTCCATTCGTAAGGACTTGGATGATGGCATGCATGCCACTGGCGCATGTGGGTAATGTAGGGTCATCTCCTGTCTCCACAACAGCCAGCTGGAACCCTCAGCACCTGCAACTTCAGTTCCACTTTGCCACGGAACACCCAACTCAGATTCCTAGGAGTAAGGATGTGGGCATATTTGGGGAAATGAGAATTCTTCTTTAACACAGATAAACCCAGGAAACTGAGGGTTTGGGATCATTCAGCTAATTAGCAGCAGAGAAATGACTAGCTCTGAGAGCTAGTCCAATCTGAAAATAAGAAATGCAAGAGGAAAAGATGAGAGAGAAATCGAGTTGAGGGAGTATTTTTTTATATGAAGAAAACAGATGTTTACAATAAATGCTTTGTTGGGTATGATTCACTGAGAAAGGAAGGATATGTGTGTTTACAAATGCCCTTAGCTGGCTCTCTTGCTCCACCTCCCCATCTGACCTATAAATAGCTTGAATAATTCATAGTTCACCAAAATACATTGGCTGCACTCAGGACGTTGGTCCTTTGGGTGTCATAAAACACACCAGGGGATGGAGACTGACCCCACAGCAGACCACACACAGCTACAGAGACCAGGATGAAGGTGTCCGTGTGCTCACATACACACTGTACCAAAACACTTACCACAGTGCAAGTTAAGCAAGCTATGTTGCTCTATATGGCTGTGGTACAGAGGGTTTGAATTAAGGAATGAAAGGTACAGAGAGCCAAGGTTAATGTTGAGTCAACCATTTTAAAGAGGCAAATAAAAGAAAAGAAAAAGCCATCCAACTGGGCTGTGCTACAGGAACTATCAAAGCAGATGTTGGGGAACCCAGTGACCCCAGCATCTTAAAGCTACTTCGTGTGTATTTTCGCTTGAGATCTTACCTTTGCTTGTCTAGAAGGCACGTGCAAGGAGGGAATAGAAAAAGAACAACAAGAACAGCAAAACCTACCCATCCTTTCACTACTAGGTAGAAGTTCACAGCTTCTTCTCTAGCAGAATCAGAGAAGTTTAGAGGGAGATTTGACGTCCTCCTTCTAGTTGTACCTCCCCCCCACCACACACACACAAATAAAGATATTGAGTTTCAGAATGTCTGAGCAATATGGAGTCGCACAACTGAACTCAGCAGACTTGGCGGGCAAAGGTCCTAACGTTCAGGCAGCAAGAGAAGAGAAAGCCACATGAAATGTGTGCTGACATGCCCTTAGGAGGCCTCCAGCTGGAGCCTGGTGTGTGTTTTCTTGGAAACTCCGGCGTAGTAGCTTTTCCCACAGTGCCCAAGCAGATTACTGTGAGTGTGTATACATGCACACACATGTGTGTAAGAACATTGGTATAGTCTTGCTAGGTAGCCTAAGGAGACCAAGACTTGTTATGTAGCCCAGGCTGGCCTTAAATTAATATTTGTCCTGCTTCTACCTCCCAAGTGTTGAGACTGTAGGCATGTAGAATGTACTATTTATTGCCAATGAACTAAAAATGAAAGAAGGTAAGTTTTTTATTTTTGGACTTTTCTAAACCAAAGTTTAAAATAATATTACAAAACTTAAATTTGAAAAAGCTGGGAGACAGAACAGTGATTAAGCAAATTAGTGAAAGTTAACAAAAACCCCTTGATCTTTATGAGTTGAGAACAATTTCCCTTTTGTTTTACTGCTTTGAGAAATATTAGTATACCAGGAGTCTTTTGAGTGATTGCCCTGAAAGATGTGGAGTGTGTTTCAGCTATTCTGAAAGTTTGCAGCATATGAGAATTATAATAGTTTGGCTACTTTATAGTTCTCTCTCCCCCCCTCTTTCTCTCTGCCTATCTCTGTCTCTCTGTCTCTGTCTTTCTCTCTGCCTCTCTCTGTCTCTCTGCCTCTCTGTCTCTCTGCCTCTCTCTCTCTCTCTATCTGTCTTTCTCTCTGCCTCTCTCTCTCTTTCTCTCCCTCTGTGTGTGTGTGTGTGTGTGTGTGTGTGTGTGTGTGTGTGTGTGGCCTCTTTCTGTCAAGCCTGAGGAATTTCACTAAAGAATATAAACAGAGCTATGCTGCACACTTACACAGGTCTCTGTTTCTGCTGGGCGCTAAGAAGCCTGGGAAACTTAGTATATGAATGGACAATGACAGATGCACATTTTTGTGCATGTATAGTTTCAGTTTCATCCTCTCTAGGGACCTGCCTGCCCCTCTTAGGCTGAATTAGACCCTGCTATATGCATCCATACTGGCTCCACCTTTCTCACACCATTTCATAATTACTTGGTTAGTCTCTGGTCCACCAGTCCCTGAGCTCGAGAGTGGAGTTTTTGACTACCAAAATAATACCTAGCATATTAAGCATATGAACTTAGTCAGTGAATGTCATCTGATGATGCCTCCATGATCACTTTTGCCCTCGCAGGCTAAGGACGGCGAATGGACCGATTCCAGTTTCGTTCTGGTCCCAGTGTCGCGTTCACAATCAGGTGTCTTGGAGCTCCACCTTCGGCTTCCGTGACTTGTTCCATTTCCACAGCTGCTCATCCTTTCCCTGACTACATGTGTGTGGTTTCTGCCTGGTTGGTTTGGGTTATCCATGCCCTTATTAGTCATGTGTGGGTGTCCACGCCTCCATTATCTTCTAAACTTCTCAAGGACAGAGTCTCCAACACACTCTTTGTATCTTCTCAAAGCATCACACACTGACATGGTATTCATAAGCTACTCCTGTCTGGGGTGTGCCAGCATGGTGAAGTGCAGGCTCACACCTCCTCCTTTATGCTCTACCAGGAACTCAAACAGTCACTTGCCCATCTTTCCTCCATGAACCAGCTTGTTTCGCTGAATTCTTTAAGTGGTGGCTATTTGTTAGACTTTATGCTTTCAGGAGAGGTGCCTTTCTTAGTGACATTATGCTAATGGTCAAAAACACTTTACTATCAAAGGATTCACTGATTTGTAGAAAAAAAAACCATAGCAAGCTATTACTACAATACAGCATCAGAAGTTGAAGAATGCAGATATATGTATAACAGTGACTTGTTCACGGTGGGAAATGGGCAGGATGGCTAAGAGAGACTGGAGTTAGAGATACGCCATCAAGAGAGCAAGATAGAAATATTCTCCAATGTCCTCCCACTGAGAGCCTCACCTAGACCTTAGTTTCTTCACACTTCTTCTATTTTTCTTCTACCCAAAATGTAAGGCTTGATGTCTGATGATTATTTTCACATGGTATCTCAGCTATGCCCTTCATGCTGACCTCATTATTTCCCTCCTGTAACTGACAGCTGGGCCAAGGGCTTTCTGTGTCAGCTTGCAACCCTGGGAATGAGTGTGTAGGGCCGCAGTATTTTGAAAAGATTCTAATGACTTGTTGGACCCAAGAGAAGATGGTTGAATCCGTTAGTGATGTCTGTTGTGGCTATAAGATAGTGGAGTTGTGGTCCTCATGCTGAAATTCTGCTATTTCAGTACAAGGTAAATGCTTTAGTCTTGTTCTTCCACTTTTTTTTCCCCATCAAATGTGTCCTATCCACTGAGCCAAAGCAGACAGTGTAGCTAGGTGACCTCTCTGTCTACACTGCAAGGATCTAGCATGATCCCAACACTCACTGTGGGAGCCTCTAATTCCTTCCATCTTCGGGCTCAGTCCTGCTTAGGAGCTGAGTTTGTCCAGATTAAGGTGGGAAGTCTATCGGGCACCTCAGTGCCTCCAGAGGTGGGGCCTAGAGTTTATCTTAGCTACCCACAGACTTGCCATCTGCTCTGCCTCATGTGAGCCCTGGGTATCAGCTGACTTCCCGGGTTGCGTCACTTCTTATCTTTGGTTTGCTTCTTCTCTCCCCTTGCTCACACATACTGGCCCATGAATGGTCTGAGCCACTGCCTCGGATAACCTGTCTGCACCTACATTTATACTTTGAATAGAACTTGCGTGTTTCTGGTCCCAGGAGTGTAAGACTTACCAGGCCCTTCGCTCCTGCTTCAGAATGGGTTCTGTCCATAGATGAGCAGATTGCCCAGAACGGCACTGGAGTAGGCTAGGCATCAAAATAATTGCCTGCCTAGTACTAGAATGTTCTAGTGTCTGCATGAAGCAGTCACATAAAAGTCTGGACTTTTATGGGTAGAATCATTTAACTCACCGTGGAGAAGACAATCAGTTCCCTACTTCTCTGACTTGGATTCTTTTCCCACAAGGCCCAGAATATCCCAGGATTGAGCTGGGCAATGCTAAAAGACCACTTGCTATGTGCCAGGGCCCTGCAGTAAGTGTTTTCATGTGTCACCTGCCTTACTCTCACAGGGTCCATGAGAACAGGTACTGTTACCAAGCTCATGTTACACTGGAGGAAATTCAAGCTAAAATATTTTGCTTTAGAGTCACCTACACACTACAAGGCACCTGGAGCTGAACTAACATTGCCAAGTCTAATCTGTCATTATTCTATAGATTGCTATCAGTGTCTGGAGATTGAGGAGTTACGGAGCATGGTAAAATGCTCGCCATGGTTCTATTTGGGAATGAGGGATTTCTTTTTCTTGTTTGTTTTATATTTTTGTTAATTTATGTTTATGCTGGCCAAGTCTCCAAAATCAGTAGATGTCACATAGAAATTTGTATTGGTGGTGTGTTTATATAAACTGGAACATCTGGCAACATGGTTTCCCTATCTTACAAGGCCAAAATCAAATGAGCTTCGAGACGTCTGCCCTTTGCATGGGTGTGAACCCTCCAGGCTGCCTGTCTTCGCTGCTCCTCATTGCATCAGTTCCCAGATGTTACCATCGATCAGAGCCATCTGGAGGAGGCTGGGTTCTTGCCAGAGTCTCTGATTCAGTAGGTCTGAGAAAGGCCTGAGAATCTGCCTTGCTGCCACGCCAGTGTCAGCTGCCGTTTCTTATACTATTAGTGCTGTCGCCACTTTCACACTTCGTTCATCTACGCACTTCTTTCTCTTTCGTGTTGACTGTGGGTGTGTTACACTACGTAATTTCAACACCAAGCAGTTCTGGGTCCTTCCACCTCTACTGGAATGAATCTTAAAGGTAACTCAGGTGGCTTATCATTTCCCCCTTTCTATTTCAAGTATTTTTAAAAGCACAGTGTAACTGCTTTATTCAGTTTGGAAAAGGCAGTAAAAGACCTGATAAAAAGGCATCGAAGTAGACACATTACAGTGGCTTCTTCCCCTGAGCTGGCAGAGGGCCTTTTGTATACATGGTAAGTAAGAGCTTCTGCTAGCGGTGATCCGCTGGTAGACTTAGAATCCCAGAACTGGGCTGGAGGTGTAGCTCAGCGGTAGATTGCTTACCTAGAGCCCCATAATTTAACTTGCAACCACCCTGCCATTCTGTTCTTTGGGGAACATCTGTTGCAAAGTCCAAAGAAGCAATCTTTTCTGGTTAGAGAAAAGACAGTCTATCTCAGGAGAAACCGACTTGGCCAGTTATTCGGGAAATAATGCGCCAGGTCAAAAAGTGCACGCCAAGTATCTGCTCCACCCAGAACACCCTGCTGTGGTCCATAAGGTCCATCTCAGATGTCATGGATTCAAAGTGCCCTTCCTGACGAGCCAAGGCAGGAATAATGCTTTCACCTCTCAGAACTCACGGAACGGCCACCTCCACAGCAGTCGCCCATATTTCTTGGGAATATAAAATGATAACGTTGTCCCCATGTCTTCTATAAGAAATTAGTGGTTCTTTGGGAGCATAAGGTGAGACCTATACAGCCTTGCCGCCTGCAGAGTGCCCAGTATTAGTGCCTTGCTTTCAGGGACCACTTAGAACGGACTCAATGCTTGGGTGGATCATAGGGCTGGCGCACCAAGTCGTAGACAATGTAAAGAGCAGAGAAGACATTTAGGGGCATGAGATGACTTGAGTTCTCAGTGGCTAAGAGCCTGTTGTGTGCCCACAACTCAAGTGCTGCTGAAAGAGTTGTGTAACATAACGACATGCATGAAAAAGCTCGCAAGAAACACAAGCAGGACAACAAAGTGAGAGCCATTTAAATTTTGAATGTTAAGTTGCATGGCAATAATTATCAGGTACATGTCAGAAAAGGGCCATGTGTAATCAGAGTGGGTTAGGTTAATGGACAGGACAGCTGAGAGGAGAGCAGCTATGTGACAGACAGCTAGATGAGGTGTTTGGCTAGGGGTGAAGTTCCAGACTTCTGCTGCCAAGGTCAGGAGGATTCTTCCTCACCAGCTGCTACTACATGTATTTTCAATTGTTGGAAACGTGTTGCTATTCTATTAGAATCAATATGTAGTCATGTTTCATAGCTATCGTAGGTAGACCTGATATGAGGGTTCACTCTACAGTTATTAAGCATATCAGTTGATGTGTTAGTTTGTTCTTAGAGTCTCCTTGTCTTTTGTTGTCAGAGTTGAGTCTTCTTCAACTTTTAGATCTATCAGATTTCCACATATATGTGTAATTAAGTGTTCTGTTGCATGACATTAGTACATATAAATGTTTGTCTTTATCAGTAATATTTCTTCCTCTAAAGTATGCTGAATTAGATATGAGTGTACTCTCCAGTTTATTTGATATTTTTAAATAATTTGACATTGCTTCATTTTCATTCGATATTTTTTGTCCTTATAAATAAAATGTGTCTGTTGTGAGAAGAATTTAATTGTGTCTTTATCTAGATCCATGGTCGGTTAATTAGAGTGGCGACTCACATACCTTAATGTGACTGTTAATATAATTTTATTAAGATTTCCCCCTTGCTGTGTCTGTGTGTCTGTTTCTCCCTACCTCTATTTCTTCCTTAGTCTGTTTTCTGTTTGTCTTATTTAATCTGTATCATTGTTCTTTTTGAATTATTTTTATTTTTCTATTTTGTTCTTTCTTACTTTCTAGTTGCTCATTATTTTAGCCCCTTTTCTGTCTTTTTCCTTTTGAAATCATCACCCTAGAGATCACAAGGGTTCTCAAACCATTTCAGAATAAAATTAATTAGCACCTTTCCCACCTCCTGGACAATATACAGACCTTCCAACACAAGGTCCCTGTTTATCCCATTTATCTTCTGTAGTAATTTTCTCATTAACTTTAAATATATCATTTGACTCACCCAAGACACAAGGGTAGCTCGTTTTCTCAGGACATGTTCATTTAGATTTATTTACCTGTGTTATATCATTCAGAGTCATCTTCACTCCTATTTTATATCACCATCCATCATCTGGAATCCTTGGCTCTGCCTGGAGAAATTCCTTCTGTACATCTTTTGATATGTGTATTCTAGTGATTAAACTTCTTGGTTGTTGTCCTAACTATCTTCATATCATTGCAGCTTGTTTTACTCTTTGTAGAAAATAAATGTATTTTTATCATATTCTTCCCCACCCCCCAACTCCTTCTTGATCCTCCTTTATCTTAAATTTTCAAGAATATTTTGGCTAACTATAGAATTTTTAGATTAACAGTTGTTTCTTTTAATATATTAAAATGTGTCATTACACTCTATTTCATGTTATTTCTGCATACACACACACATACACACACATTGCTAACATATATTAAGCTCCTTTGAAGATAAGCATCATTTTTATTTTCTGCTGTTTCAAAGTTTCTGTCTGTCTGTCTGTGCATATGTCTCTCCTTCCTGTGCTCTTTCTCATCTTTTACTTGTACTTTTGTTACAATGTATTTACCAGCAGTTTTCTTTTTCTAATTTTAAAAAGATTTGTGGGGTTTTATTTATGTGTACATGTGCATATGCCTTGTGTGTGCCCATACCTGCAGAAAGGCCAGAAGAGGATGGACGTTAGGCCCCCTGGATTTGGAGTTACAGTTATGAGCCTCAGGATATGAGTCCTAGGCACCAAATTCCAGTTCTCTGGAAGGTCAGGATGCTTTCTTAATAACCGCACCATTTCCCCAGCCTTTCTACATTCTTTGGTTGTAGAAAGTCTACATTAATAGACTTTCTAAATTTGTAATTTGATATCTTTTAAGAATGTTGGAGAATTTCTAGTAAATATTTTCTCAGATATTCCTTCTGCCTCATTGTCTCATTTCTTTCCATTTTTATTACACCTGTATTATACCTTTTAATTGTGTTCTGTGTATCGCCTTTGCTTTTTTTCTGTATTTTTAATCTTCTAAAATCCTTCTGTGTATCAACTGATAACTCTTCTACTGCATTTTCTTCCAGTTCACCTGTATTGCCCTCTGCTATGCCTTTTCTCTGTTAACATGCAGTTATTAAATCTTCATTTTCATTATCATCTTTTGTAGTTGGGTAATTTCATAGGTTCTAGCTTTCCAGCAGCAATCTCCATCCTTTCATCCAGGTCCTTAAATGTTTTGGAATGCATGTTTTAGCAACGGTTCTTGACAATTCCAAGAACTGAGTCATGACCAAGTCTGTATCTACTCTCCATTCTACCTTCAAGCATTCCCCTCCCTTTCGTCACGTGTCTAATGAGTTTTTCCTGGTGTGTCTATTTCCTAGAATTATGGAGATTATAAATGAAAAGTTTGGGTGGGATACATGATGTTAGAATTTTCCACAGAGAATTATTTCTCCTCTAACAGCTAGAGATAATCTAGGAAAATCATACTGTTGAAAGGCTGGCTAGAGGGGTCTGTGTAACTCAGGGTTGTCGCGAATTAGGTCGGCATGATAAATAACCAGGCCAGCTCAAGGATAACAATTATATTTTTAATGGTTATAAGGGGAAACTTACGCTACAAGAGTGGGAGTTTCGACTTCCTATCTGTCCAGCAGGAGTCGCGCAGAGAGAGCGCGCACCTGGTTCCTCCCAGTTTTACTTCCTGGGCTCCAGGTAGCCACTCCTTAACTAGATGTGATTGGCTGACGGAGTTTCCCCATCACAGGGTTCTGCCTGAAAGGATCTCTCCTGAGTGCATCGAATTAGGAAGGTTGAGAGCCACTGAGAGATGAAAAGATTGACATGGAGAAGTAGTGAGGAAACGGTTACTTTTAAATGTGGTGTATGCCAAACAAAATTGACAGTTTTGAACCATGGGCATTCAGAATGATCTTTTGGCCTTGATGCAAATGAATGAGAGAGCCAGCTCAACTGAGACCTTTCTGATAATAAAATCCTGTTAACACTATTGCTTTGCAGAGTTTCGATCCATCCCACTTAGCCCTATAAAACATGTCAAATCACAGTTACCTTGAGGTGGGTGTTCAGCAGTAGACAATAGCAGGGAATGAATTGGGATTATTTATTCACTTATTTTACAAAAACCTTGCAAAACTCTTGTCAAGTTTTAATGTTTTCTTTATATCTCAAACAGTTGGCATTAGGGCCATTATTTTCTAATCCTTTATATCTCTTTATGATAATTAAAATTCTATGGCTACAGGACACCAAAATATCAAATAATCCAATTTAAAAAATGGGATACAGATCTAAACAGAGAACTCTCAACAGAGGAATCTCAAATGGTTGAAAGACTCTTAAGGAAATGCTCAACTTCCTCAGCCATCAGAGAAATGCAAATCAAAACAACTCTGAGATTCTATCTTACACCTGTAAGAATGGTTAAGATCAAAAACACTGATGACAGCTTATTCTGGAAAGGATGTGGGGTAAGGGGAACATTCCTCCATTGCTGGTGGGAGTACAAACTTTAACAGCCACTTTGGAAATCAGTATGGTGGTTTCTCAGAAAATTAGGAATCAATCTACCTCAAGACACAGCAATACCACTTTTAAGTATATATCCAAAGTCACACACTCACCCCACAAGTACATTTGCTCAACTATGTTCATAGCAGCATTGTTTGTCATAGCCAGAACTTGGAAACAACCTAGATGCCTCTCAACCTAAGAGTGGATAAGGAAAATGTGGTTTTATTTACACAATGGAATACTACTCAGTGGTAAAAAAAATAATGATATCTTGAAATTTTCAAGCAAATGGATAGAACTGGAAAAAACTATCCTGAGTGAGGTAACCCAGATCTAGAAAGACAAATATGATATGTACTCACTCATAAGAGAATATTAGACATAAAGCAAAGGCTAGCCAGCCTGCAGTCCACAACCCTAGAGAACCTAGACAACAAAAAGGACCCTAAGAGAGACATACATGTATCCATTTAGGAAGGAGAAAAAGACAAGGTCTCCTGAGTAAATTGAGAGCATGGGGGGAAGGGGGAAAGATAGGAGGGGAATGAGAAAGGGGAGGAAGGGAGGGGAGTGGTAAAATATATAGCTCAATAAAAACAATAGAATAAAGAAGCCCTACAGGCTTTGTTTCCCATTGATTGCTGTGGCCTTTCCTCCAGGCTTCATAGACAGCACTGGGACAAGGGAGCCCCATCTCAGGGCTTTAAAAAGCAGTGGAATTTGGGAGTGGGTTTGGCAGCTCCTTGGTACTTGGAGTAGGAGGGAGTTAGATGAACACAAGAAGAGCAGAGGGAGTTTGGGTGGGTGGTGCAGCCAGCCACAAGGAACAGGTGGGACTGGGGGAAGAAGCTGGCCAGGGTAAATTTTCCTGTGGTGGGAGTGGCCAAGAAACTTGAGGACACAAATGTCTAATATTAAAGTTGTGTGTTGTTGTCTGCGCTGGAATGAGAACTGCATGCAGTTTGTATGAGTGTTCGTCTAAGTACCATGAACAAGCTACATATGAAACACTGCTAGTTCTGGTGTTCACACTCACACTCTCCCTCCAGCTGAACCGGTGAAAACCCCAGGCAAGTCGTGGCTTCAGAGGTTCTCAGCCCTGGTCTGGCCTGCTTCCTGTTCTTCCATCCTGTTTGTCTAACCTCTTCTGTCATATCCCATTTGTATTCTTTACGGCCACGTGGAAGGTCTCTACTCAAAGATTTTTATGTAAGTTACAGAGAATGCTGTCTTTGGTCTGCCAGTGTTCAGACTCCAGGACATGCCATATTTTGATGGATGTGTGTTATTCCTTATTTTGTCTCTCTTACTAGTGTTCATGCTTTACCAAAAGATGAATTATATCTTAGGCTTTAGGCTGGAGAGAACAGCCTCCAACTTTAGCAGTGCTACAACACAATCAAGTATTCCCATAGCTGAAATCTTTGGTGCAAATCCTGTGAGGACATTTTAATCCAAAGTAATTCTTTAATTAGCGACTATAAGCTAGACTCCTTTCCTTTCCCGTCTGGCCCTTTCTATTCCTGGTTGAGTTTATACTGTAGTTGCTACAGATGTGGTCGCTGGTGAGCCTTAGCACATCTTTTGTCTGAAGGCTTGCAGCTGCTGCTTGGATCCCAGCAGTGCCTGGGACACATGTCAACGATGAAGGCCTACAGATAGATGCTAGGAAGGATACCCGGAGAAGATGGCAGCATCTTTTGTTTTTTTTTTTTTTTCTATTTTCCTTCGTTGTGAATTCTAACCATCACACCATCATTGCCACAGCTTTGTTTTCGAACAGGAATGCTTTGTTTAACAGACTCTGAAAGTGTCCTTGCTAGCTGAATCTTTGGGTGGAAGGGGAGTTTAATACATCACATCATCGTCCTATCCAACCCTACTGGGTTCTCTGTTTTAGGATTCCACGTCTCAGGGTTTGGGTTACTTTCAGCTGGATTTTGTTTTATTTCTTTTTAACTATTTTATTATCTACACCCTGATTATAGTTCGGCAGGCTGCCCTGCTTTTCAGCTTTCCCTCTAAATAGAGTTCAGATACATCCCCAGTCCCCCCAAACTTCAAACTGGAGTAAATATCCTGGAACTAGTAGTGCTCATCAGAAAAATCAATTGTTATACACAGGGCAGTTTCCCCTGAGAGCTTCATTTGAATGAGATCGGAATATTAATTTTCTCAGGGTGAAATAGTAGCAGCCTCAATAGCCTTAACACATTGGCTTGGCAGGAGTCTGTACCCAACACTTTTGACCTGTTACTCCTGTGAGACTTTTCCATAATAGAAGGTCACTATGAGGCCAGAGGAGCATTTGTAACCAGCTCCTGTTTGGAGAGGCGGTGTATCACTTAGCATCAAATTCACTTTCTAATTTTTCAGTAGAATTTTTAGATGTCATGTTGCCTCTGTGTATATTTTTCTATCTTGGTGCTAAGAATGCTTTCAACATGCCACTAACGAAGAATCAAGAAATATGTTATATATGATTAATAAACAGTGATCCTCCGGTAACAGGTAACCATCCACTCACTATACGACCAACACTGGGCTGGGAACTGGGGCCAGAACCAGCTACAGCACCTCCAGGACAGAGCACCAAGTGAGAATTCAGGCCTCTTTTATAAACAGATTAAGAAATTCAAGGCAGGAACAGTAGAACATTAACAGAAGCGTTAGGCCATTCCAAACGCAGGGCTTTCCCAGTTCCATGCCACTCTGGAGTTTCGTTTGTAAAGTCCCTGGCCATGAGGGATGGGAGCGTGAACTAGCCATCTCCCTGCGAGGCTTAGAGACTCTTCTAGCCTCCATTTATGTGGAGTCATTGCAGCCACATGGCTGAAGTTATGATTAAATAAATCTAAGTGCTGGCAAACATGTTCTGAGTTCTGTGATCTTTCTATCTTTTTAAGTTGTTCAAAGGCTACAGATGCAAAAATGCCCCCTATCCTACAAGTCAAACTAGAGGGTTTCCCTTTCAGGTAATTCTCTACACAGAGTGGATGCTATCAGAAAATCCTGCTTGCAAGCCTCCAGGGCATCTTCATTTCTTTTCCTCAATCACCTGACCTATCCTATCTCCAGAAGCTCAGATCAGGCCCCAGCTATCCTTCTTAGAGTATAAGCAGGCTGGCTGCCTGAGCCCTGTGTTGGGTTATTGAGGAGGAAGAAGCACCCTCACTCTGTACTAATACTACCCAAACACAAGACATATAAAATGGAAGGGCCTCTCCGGTGCCCACTCAGGCCTTTGTTCTATGATGGGGACTGGACCATGGGCTTCCTGGTCCTGCTGTTCCCAGGTTTGTCTGGAACCGATCTATTGTATTCTCTGATTCTCCCACTTGTGGCTGCCTATCATGGAGCTTCCGGGCCGCCATGATTCCGCAAACCTACTTCTTTAATGGATTTCCCATTATATGACATATTGGTCTGTTTCTTTGGGCTACAGACTAACAGGATTGGTGACAATAAATAATAATAGAAAGATAGACAAGTGACATGTGCGGCACATTCTGTGGTAGTGAGGATTCAACACAGAATTTGCTATAGGGAAAGCAGAGATATTGGTAGGTGAAAGGCACGAGAATGGGCTTCATTATAAACCTGAGCTCCCACCTATCACACGCTTGCTTTGAAGCCCTGTTGTGCCACCTTCCACCCACGATACCCGTTTTCATGAGGTTCACTGAGAGTCTGGAAGGCAAAGCAGTAAGGATGGAAGCCCATATTCAGGCCTCTAATTCCTGGACTCCCCACGGTCCTCCTTTTGCTGGAGGATCAAGGCTGGCAGGGTCAATACCTTCATACTGTATCCCCAGTGCAGAACATATTCTGCCTTCTCTGTCTTGGCAGAAGCCTGACAGCTCTCAGTGTAAGAAGAGATGAGGCCTGGTGGCAAAGTCTGCTGAGGAGTTGCTGAAGAACTTTCTCCCAGAGCTGGAGAGTTGCCATGGCAGAGGGTGCTAGGTGGCATTCCTTAGATGCCCTCGAGGCAGCTGAGGCCATGCTAGAGACACTGACATGCCAGACCAAAGGTAGCTCCATTGAGGAACTCATGCCAAAGTCAGGAGACCCAAAATGGATTCAGTTCAGTTCAGCATAGCTAGTGTTGTCTTTTGTTTGTTTGTTTGTTCTTTAATGGGTTTTATTACTTTTTTGTTCCAGAAAAGACCCAGGCTGGTCTTGAACTTATGATGCTACTTCTTCCAACTTCCAAATGCTAGAATTGTAGGTGTGTACCACCATACTTGATAACTGCTTGTTTCCTTGTCTTATACATGGCTTATTATGAATGATAGAGTATGGGGAATATCAAAATCTTTTTAGTCCTTAAAATCCCTGACAGTCTTAGTCTGACAGAACACTCAGTGGCTCTCTGTACTGTTTCACCACCCAGCTCACATAGCACCCTTCTGTGGATAGTCATTCTGCCGAACACTCGAGATGTCTTTCAGGAAAGGTGAGAGTCTTGTTAATTCCTCTGTGGTGATGGGTGATCATACCTCTCAGGTATCGAGATCAGCGATCGGGGCTGAGATCCACAGGAGCTTGGAATGACACAGCAAGGCCCTAAGCTGTGGCAGGAAATAGCACAAACGCCCGCCCCCGTGCTATAGCTGCTGCCCTGGGTATTTCCAGTCCATTCAATCCTCTGGTTTTTCCTTAATTCCTAGACTTCACCTGAGCTTTCTTCCTTTGCTGCAGGCTCACAAGGAAAGTGGATCAGATTCTACATTGGCCTGCATTTCCTCCCACACACCGCAGCCCTTCCATATGGGCCACGACACATGCTGGTAGTTTCTTTATGGAGGACACAGAGCTCTGCCATGTGACAAAGGCATGCTGAACCCATGACAACAAACTCTGTACTAATGCGTCCATTAAGAACTAGATACCCTTCTATCTACATTTACCAACAGGGAAGTCTATGACCATAAAGGTTTAAAAGACCTGCCAGAATCATGCTGCAATTGATAATGCTAGAGTCCCATAGTAGCTCACTCTGTCCCTGCCTTGAAGATTCTGTTACCTTAAAACATGTTTTCATCTTTGTTATTGTATCAATTATTTTTATAACCCCATGGCAGATGAATTATTAATCCCATTCTACAGATAAGGACACTAAGATTCAGAGGTTGAAGGCTTGGGCTTTTTTTTTTTCAGGGTACATTTTAATGAGTGCTCCTCTGTAGAACATCTTGCAGAGACAGGGTTGGCTCTTGAATATGGAGGAAGATAAGATAACGTGAGAAACCAGTTCAGGGGAATAGTTCCTCCTTCCTCACCTCCACCCCCAGCAGCAAGGGGGAATAAAACTTACTCATCTGTTGGGAAGTGCTGTTTTAACTGAAGTGAGAAAGCCTAGACCCCTGGGAGCAGAGAATTCTCTGGTGGATCTCACAGAATTAATGAAGAGGTATTTAAATGGGGGGAAGTGGGAGGGAGAGAGAGAAAGCAGCCCTCATTCCCGTGACCTTCTGCCCTCTACCTTGCCCCCCTGAAAACTCACATACACATTCTTTTAATTGAATTGAATCCAGTTCTTTGGAGCACACTTTCCTCTTGAGCGAACTAATGCTAATTCGCAAGTGAAACAGGCGGCTTTCTAACACATCCAGGCTTCTGCGAGACATAAAGTCCTTCCGACTCCTATAATTACCCTCACATTATTGCTACATACCAATTTAGTGTCCAGATTGAAAAATGTAACAAATGTTTACCAGAAACCCATTCCCTTGTCAACTTCAAGAGCCAGTCTGGGACAAGAAGCAATACTCTCTGGGTTGAGGGATGTCATTTTACCACCTCGCGTTGTCAGTACTTCATCAATTGAAAATCAATAAACTTCAATCAGTGCCCTAGAACCCATTGCCTTAACCTTTGGATGGCAAAAGGGACCCTTTCTCTCCCCGACCACTGTAAGTCTAGTACGGTTGTGCCTTTTCCATACAATCAGCCAAGCTCAAACCGTTTCCTGATGGAGGAAAATTGCTCTGCAGCCCCCCCCCCCCCCGGCAAATGATTGGAAATTGTTTTCCAGTTTCTAACAATGGCCACGGGAAGCGAGTGCAAACGGGGGGGAGGGGCTCTCAGGCTCTGGGCATCTCTGCAGACTTTGCTGCTCTTTCTTCTTCTTCTTGCTTCATGACTTTTATTTTCCCTGTGTTTACTGTGGTAACAAGGTTATGTAGGCTTCCATCTCCTCCTCCCAGGGGTAGGATAACCCACATAGGAACCAGCTTCAACAAAGATTGCCTTGCAGGCACCAAAGACCCCACTGCCCTAACCCCTGGTGTGCTAGACTTCATGATCTCCTTCTACTTGCTAACTCTAGTCCTACTACTCTCGGGAGAGTCAGTGCTTCCCTGTGTCCGTTTCTAGCACAGACGACCACAATGGCTTCTCCTGTTAGTGAGTGGAAACCAAAGAAGTAGAACCAAGAGATAAGGGAGTGAAGAAAGATTCAACGCTATAGCAGGTAAGGCAGGCAAGTACTGGTATTGTTATTAGCAGTACAGTGCCTACCCGGAACAAAGGAAGCATGGGGAATTTTTTTCATACAGGAGCCTCTATGTGTTCATTAGAAAGCACTTTAGGATGAACACATTCCTTAGTTTAACTAAAACATTCCCAAACACGCTTAGTTTGAACCGAGTAAGAGATGGTGGACACAATCCTAGATGCGTGCACCCTATAAGTAGTGGAGCACGTGCTCAAAATGTTAAAATGGTAAATCCGAATGCTTCTGGGTATGCTCAGCCTTGCCCCCAAAAAAGTTTTAGCTGAACTGTAAGAGGAAAGACACTTTGAGGTGGGTTAATAGAGAAGTGTGCCCCTAAAGATGCACGCCTCACTTTGTGACTAGTGATGTTCGTTTTTGCTAAATTCCCCCAGGTATACTCTCATGAGAAGAATTTTTTTAACTATTTTTCAGAATAACGTTTCATCATATTCACATGTTCTGTGTCATTTCAATAGGAACTTTGTCGGGGGGAGGGGAACAGCTAATGTGCTGGCTCAAATCTCCATTTTAGAGCGGAAGTCTTGACGTCCTTTTCAAAAACAATTGCTAATACAATTTATAGTCCTGTTTATGGTCTAAGAGTTAAAAAGCCCATGAAAGTGCTCAGCACTGTAGGAAATGAATAGTTTATTAAAGTGGGGACTGCGCTCTAATCCTGGCTTCAGAATGATTAACTAATGAATCCACCATCTAGAGGGGAGCTGGCCTGGCAGAGATTAACTCTTAAACTATTCTTATTGGGGGGCATTGTTTACCTTGCATTGGCGAGAACTTCCAGAATTGTTAAAGGGCATTGTGTGTGTGTGCCTGTTTTTAAATTAAAATAGAAATAAATGGCCTTTTATGCATGGCTGTAGTCACAGTCCTTACTTTTTAACCCATGTTGGTTGTTTTAATAGTTAAAAGCACAGCAGTTCCAATGAGTGTTTCTCAAAGCATTTCATTCTGGCTGACAGTTAGGGTGTGACTGGTGGTAGGTACCAGGAACCCACATGATAACATAAGGTCAAAGAGGCAATTTATTATAAGGCTGTGTGTGTGTGTGTGTGTGTGTGTGTGTGTGTGCAGAATTTGCAAATACAAGTGCCAGTATTGTAGGAGATAATGTATTCATCTGCCAACTGCGGAAAGCTATGTCTAAGGGACCCCCACTTGACTCAATTAAATTAGAGTCCAGAAGAAAGGAGGCCTCCCATGTCAGTTTGATGTCCTTTAGTGTCTTCTAGTATCTGCTTAATTTTCACAAAGTCACCCCATCTTTGTGCTGCTTCCATGGCCAGAAGAGACATAGTAATGATTCCTGAGATCGTCCCCTCCTGTCTGTCTTAGCCTGTGTTCTCAGACTCCAAAGCAAACCCTCATATAAAACTTCATCAGAGAGGGTGGAGATGGAGGAAGGGTGGATATTGGAGAAGGGAATAAGATATCTACATTAAGGGAGTCATTTTAGGATTGGCAAGAGTCTTAGCTCTAGAGGGGATCACAGGTGTCCATGGGGATGTCCCCAGCTAGGTACTTGGGCAGCAGAGGAGAAGGTGCCTGATCTAGCCTTGTCCCATAGTCACATTGATGAAT
>PVIU01021369.1:0-31740 GCA_004026605.1 Ondatra zibethicus
ACAAAGGAGGCCCCCTAGCAGGGGACTCGCCCTTCCCCCAAGGCCTCAGCCCGGGTGGGCCGAGCTAAGGTGCAGCCGGGACAGGGTCCAGATGAATCCGCGGAAGCTGGTTGGGCGAGGTTCCCGGTCCCAAAGGCAGGCCTACTGAGGGTTGCTCGCTCCTCTCTGCTCGGCTCCGTGGGACAAAGGATTATTTGTATATTTTTTCCAGTATCATGCACTTACCTGTAAATTTCATTTTTATACCTAAGTAGAATTCCATTGGTATGTGTGGCTTGTTTTTGTTATCCATTCTTCAGGTGATAGAAATCTAGGCTGTTTCCACTCACTGGCTATTGTGAATAGAGCAGCAGTGAACATTGATATGCCAGTATCTGTATATTAGAATACAGAGTCCTTTGAATTTATGTTCAGGGGTGGTAAAATTGAATCATGGTAATTCTACTTCCAGATTTCTGAAGAAGCTCCATGCTAGATAACAGCAGTTCTACCAGTTTTAACTGGTGGAGTCTTCCTGGTATCTCTGTATGCAAACATGGATATTAGATACTTCTTATTTTGTTTTTATTCCTTTATTTCCTTCTCATATCTTGTTGTCCTAGCTAGAACTTTGAGAACTATATAGAATATGAGTGGAGAAAGAGGAAATCCATATCTTATTCCGGATTGAACAGGAGTGCTTCAAGTTTCTCTCCATTTAGGATGATGTTGGCAATGGGTTTTCCATATATAGCCTTTACTATATGGCAAATGATTCCAGAACTGGTGGTGGAGGTGTACACAAGCCTACATCCCTAACCCAGAAGCAGGCTCTAATAAAAAAATAGGCATATTTCCCAACAGAATCTCACTATGTATACAAACAAGACTTAAGGGCAGGCCCTATGCCCAGAAGTATATGGCCAACACAAAACAAACTCGATGGCATCTTTAGAGTTTCTTTGTCTAATAATATTTTGTCAGGCCTTTTTTTTAACTTATGGGTCTTATATATGCATATTATGGCTTCTTTCAGGTTTGGGGAAATTCCTGTGTGTGCAAGCATGTATCTCTGCATCTACGTGTGTTTCTTCTGAATTTTCTTTGTCTCTTTTGCTTCTGTTTTTTAGTTTTGTACTATTTGGTTTAGGTTTTTTTTGTTTTATTGTAGTTTATTTTAAGTATATTATTTAGATACCTGTTACTTTTCTAAAGATAGACAGAAAGGTACGGCTGTGGATAGAAGGGGAGATGGGGAAAATTTTAGAGGAGTTGGTGAAGGGAAATAGTAACCAGAACATATTGCATGAAAAATCTATTTTCAATTAAAAATATAAGAAAAAGATAAAAAGCATATTTTCTCTTCAAAATTTCTGTAAAAATACAGTAAAAGCATTTAATATTATTAAATACTTAATCACTTTTCTATGTTGTTCATATCCGTCTTATATACTCTAAACATAATATCCCCTTCTTTTGTGTATTTATTTTTTTAAAAAGAAAACAAACGATTGTTTTTCATTTTACATACCATCCCAGTTTCCACTCCCTCTCCTGTTTAAAGTAATAATAGCCCCTCCACAGAGTGCTCATTGATTGTCTATTTTAGTAAGAAGTACAACATGAGAATTTGAATGTGTTATTTAAACAATTTAAATTTCAAGTATTTAATTTTAAATTTAAAAATATTTTTAAAAAACAAGTACACAAGCAATGGAAAATAAATTATCTATACTATCCCATTTCTCTTGATTGAGGTGCGTTTCTTAATTTTGAGTTCCTCACAATCCTGCAATCTGTGAATACATGAATTTCACCAGTGGGTGGCACATATCAACCACAGTAAGTAAATTTTTAAATTGCCTTCTGTACAATTAGAATGAGATCTTGAAGATGACAAACTATTTTTACTAAACTCTGTTGTATAGTAATTTTGTTACCAATAGAAAGGAACTTGATTTATGAGAATTATATAAAATATAAAAATTGATATTTGATCATGTACCTCTGTGTAACATGAAGGGCCTATTGGTTGGGGTTTCTATCCCAACTGGTTCCCACAGCCATTAAGCCCTAAAGAAATCACACAGAGAGGTCTATATTAATTATAAACTGATGGGCCCATTAGCTCAGGCTTCGTATTAGCTCTTATAACTTATATTAACCCATTATTCTTATCTATGTTAGCCACATGGCTCAGTGCCTTTTTCAGCACAGCAGGTCACATCCTGCTTCTTCAGTGGTCTGGGCAAGACTACAGAAAGAGCTTCCTTCTTCCCGGAATACTCCTGTTCTCCTTGCCTCACGTCTACTTCCTGTCTGGTTTTCCCGTGTATACTTCCTGCATGGCTAATGGCCAATCAGCGTTTATTTAAATCATGATTGACAGAATACAGACAATTCTCCCGCACCACTGCCTCCTCTTTTTTTTTTAAACAAAGGAAAATATCCATAGTCCATATTTTGGGAATGTGGGCATAGTATTCCAGGCTAATTCCAGCTGGTTGGGGGCACTGATAATCTTATGGGGACCTAAAGAAAATTTAGAGTTATGATCAAGTCCTGACTGGAGTATCCTGTGAGGCTTGATCATCTCAGACAGCAGTCTTGAACCTATTCTGGATGTAGAACTCTATCATCTGGGCCATCTGTTCCTACCGGAGATTTCTCAGGTAGTCTTCCTTGACCAAACCTGAATTTTCTTAACTCAGAATGAATCCACAGCCTCTCATTTCCTGTGGAAACAAAAGCAAAATATCTTCTCCAAAGTAACATATCTTTTGACTTCAGTTTTGAAGTTAAGGTATTTTCAAAATACCTATCTTGGATTAATTCAGCAGCATTCATAAGCAAATATCTTTTAGCAGCTATTGCTCCTTCCTCAGCATTCAAACAATTCAAAGAGAGCATAATAACATACAGTATCCAGATTCTCTTTGTGTTTTCCATCTTTATGCGGATTTATTTTAAATTCTATTTCTTTTATTTTTAATTTTTGGCTTTTTGAGACAGGTTCTCTGTGTATCTTTGTCCTGGAACTCACTCTGTAGATCAGGCTGTCCTTGAAGTCACAGAGATCTGCCTGTCTCTGCCTCCCCAGTACTGAGATTAAAGGTGTATGCTACCGCACCTTGAACTCAAAGAGATCTGTCTGTCTCTGCCTCCCAAGCATTGGGATTAAAGGTGTGTGCTACCACACCTTGAAGTCACAGAGGTCAATCTACCTCTGCCTCCCAAGTGTTGGGATTAAAGGTGTGTAGCACCACACACAACAACTCTCTTTCTTTCTTTTTTATTTTAAGAACTTTTAACCTTTAGCCTGCATATATTTTTAATGCACTGTAAACCATTTAGAGGTTTTCTTTGTCTTTGAATCTCTCTTTACTGTATATCTCTCTTTTTCTGACTACATGAGTCTTTAATTTACCAAGCAATATAGGTAGGATTAAAGCCATGGCTTTGACGGCTGGATCCAACCCATTCCTTAGCTTTATGAGATTCCTGCCTCATGGCTGAGGTACCGGCCAGAGCCATGTTCACTGCCACGACTCTAGAGCATTTCAAAGTCCCTGCCAGCAAGCAAGCTGCAGCAGTGTGTCTACAAAACACACTCAAATGCTCCGTAGTTGAACTACCTGCCTGAAAGAGTCAGAGTTTGCCCTGGCAGGATGGCTCAGAAAGCCAGCATTTTAAAACAGCGCAGCTTTTTTCCTGCTATGGCTGAAAACCAAAAAGCATGTGGTCGGCTTTTCATCAACACTATGGAAGTGTTTCGTGGCAGGACCTCTTAAAAGAGCTGCAAGGTTTTGCAGCCAAAGCTGAGTGAGGAAGCCTCTCTTAGATGAGAGTGCTTGCTTGCCTCTGGCAATCAGAGCAGACCCAAGAAATTGCTGCTACCAAGAAGCAATGCTTTACTCTATTCTTTTCTACCCAGAATTACTTCCCAAGCTCTGTCAGGCTTTATGTGGATGCAGTTGTCCATGTGGATGCCATTCTGTACCACGAGGGCCAGGCTTGTCAGGGTTTACGTCATGCCTGGTCCCCCAGCTGTTTAGTCCCAGAAAAAAATCACACAGAGGTCTGCATTAGGTTATAAACTGATTGGCCCATTAGCTCAGGCTTCGTATTAGCTCTTATAACTTATATTAACTTCATGCTACACCTCTGAATTCTTATTTATTCATAGTCTTTATCATTTCAAGTATGTTAGTCTATATTAGTTCACCAGGTATGATTCACTGGAAACTGTGAATACTAAATTGCTGTGGGAGAATTGTCTGTATTCTGTCAATCATGATTTAAATAAACGCAGATTGGCCATTAGCCAAGATGTATGGGTGGGACAACCAGACAGGAAGTAGAGGCGAAGCAAGGAGAATAGGAGAATTCTGGGAAGCAGGAAGCTCTCTCGGCACTCCTGCCTGGACCACCAAAGAAGCAGGATGTGACCTGCCCCGCTAAGAAAGGTACTGAGCCATGTGGCTAACATTGATAAGAATAATCGGCTATATACGTTATAAAAGCTAATATGAAGCCTGAGCTAATGGGCCAATCAGTTTGTAACTTATGGAGACTGTCTGTGTGATTTTTCTTGGGGACTAAATGACTGTGGGACCAGGTAGGAGGACAGAAACCAACCAGGCCCCTCATGCTACACTAAATAGTGAATGCATCTAGGAAATTTGAGATCTCTATATAATTTTGATATTATTTTAGTATTGCATCCAAACAATATTCTACCACAAAGTAAAAAGAAAAATATTAAAAATTAAAATAATTTTAATAAGATGTACCAGCATAAATTTCTAGAAGTGTTTTATCATTTTAAATATGCTGACACATGATAAAATATAGTAACTATAGATTTATGAAGTTTGAACAGAATAAGGCAAGAATACTAAAATTCCAGTAAAGTAGGAAAATTAAGTAGCAACATTTACAAACTTATTTCATTTAAAAGTATTAAGGAAGGTTTTGTTTAAGACAACATTTCTTAAATAATTTTTAGCATGCAACACTTAACTTTCAGTGTGTATTACTCTTCTGGGAGCATTTGCTTAAGTTGTATTGTAATTAAAGTTTTAAGGCAAAATCTCTGGCCATCTATTTCACTATGCCAAAAGAGTATTGGGAAACACCTGAGAAAGAGAAATGAATTGCTGCAATAGGAAGATGGATAAATATAGTCTAGTGACCCTAAATTTACCTTCAGTTACTTATGATATTTTAGACTTAACTTAAGGAAAAACCATGACAGTGGGACAAGAAATAAGCAGTCGTGGTCAAGATATGTTCTTGCTCATTTTTTTAGCTCTGGTCCTAAAAGGTGAACCAAAGAAGTCCTCAGAAACCTGGATATGAGCCAAAGAATTTTGTTATAATAATTTAAGGAGATCAATATGGGTCCTTAAAGGACCCATATATTCCTTCACAGTGAATTGTTTTCCCTGTTACTTCACTCTTGAAGATCTTCCCCCATCACATATTCTACATATTGCCTGGTTGTGTTTCTTACTATGAACCACAATTTTCTATTACTTCCCATGTCTTATAACTTTTGTTTTTAATTTTACAAAAGCCTTTTATTCTAAACTTTAAAAAATGAATTCCAAGCATTATCCTGGCAATGATGAGAGAGAAAGTTAATGTGTACAGGTTTGCATGCACGCACAGGTTCTGTTTGTTTCTCAGGTCTGTCCTCCCAGGGTTTGTCTTCTGTTTTACCTTCTGCGGGTGAGTCAATTCTCTTTTAGTTGGATATAATTTGCAGTCCCATTATCCAGTCTAATAACTTAGTTAAAGTTACACATTTAAAACAGTTCTTCTTCTCTCCCTCCATGTTTCTTGTTGTGTCAAGGGTTTTGTTCCTCATTGCTGTTTGTTTTTGTATCCTTCCTAGATTAATTCTGAACATTCTATACTTCTTGAAATGTTGGGCTGCTACTTTCTTCTCTTTCTTTTTTCTGGAGTAATAGCTTATTTTCTGGCTTGACCTCTTACAAGTTGCTCTTGATGTTGGGAAATGGGGCAAATGACTTTAATCCTAGCACTCAGGAGGCAGAGGCAGAAAGTTCCAGGACAACTAGGGCAACATTGAGAGACTTTGTCTTAGAAAAATAGAGTTATTCTGAAAGATCATATTTTGAAATTAAATAATAACTGTTCAGAATATTTTGTGAAATGATGTAAGCCAGTTTTTATTTCACTCTGTTCTGAAACAAAATTTATTTCAGTCTCAGATAGTACCTCCCATTTGAGTAGAACACTGAAGATAGGAAAAAGGTGTATTATTACTTTTCTTTGTGCTGAAGTACTGTACACAGGCATGCACATATGTGCCACCTAGTTGATATCCTGTAATATACTGGAGCATTATTAAATCCCTTATGGTACTCTTTTTCTCATTACCAACTTTTAGGATTTTTTTTAGCCAGTATCTTCTTTGTTCTAAATAAATTTGTAAACTTAGCCAAATGATGTGTTACTAAATCCAGCTTATTGCTACTGTTCTCAATAATACCCCAGGGATAGGGGTTTTTCCAAGGAACTGAACTTAGAGTCAGGTCAAATAGCCCAAGGCCCTGGGAATAGAATGCTTTGCGGAAACTGTAATAATTAATATTGAAATACTGAATGTGTTCTAGGGATGGGGCTTGACATGACACTCCAAATCAGGTCAACTCCCAGTTCACCAGCTGATGTTTTTTTTCATAGCTAGTGTAATGTATCACTATGGTAAGAGAGAAATGGAATTACACTTAAGTTTAAACAGTATAATTTCATTGTTTACACCAATGTTCAGTATATTTTTCAGAATTGATATCTTTTAAGTTAGTTTTATGCCTTTGGTTATTTTCTAGAATTCAAGAATTTTGCTGTTGTTATTGTTCTGCTTTCTTTCAAACTTTTTATTGCCTTTGTGAAAGAATTCACCTAGATCCCTATTCTTCCGATCTGTAGGTGTAGTTTTTGTAAATACTTCTTTATCCACCTTGAATTTTCATGATAGTTTTAACATAAAACCCAAATTTATCTAATAAAAGCAAAATGGTTACTTAGGGTCACCCACTACCTAATCTGTATTCTCTATTCACAATTGACTAAAAAGACATAAAAAAGTCACATGATTTAAGTGAGAATTCAAGCAAAGTTCATGAAATTGATGTATTTGTGTATTAGTTACTTGTCTCATTAATGTCACCAAATTCCTGACAAGAAGCAGTTTGAGGAAGAAAGTTTACAGCTTAAAGTGTTATAGCCCATTGTGGCCAGGAAAGCACGGAAGCATGAGTGTGAGACAACTGGTCACATCGCAAGCAGGGCAGGAATGTGGAGGTAGAAACTGAAACATGCCATGGTGAAGTGCAGCTTTCTGACATGCTTCTTGTTACTGCTTGCCCAGCTTGCCTACTTATAACATGTAAGACCACCACTCTGGGGGAGACACAGTGAACTGGACTCTCCTACATCAATTACCACTCGAAAAAAAAAGTACCATAAGCTTGCCCACAGACCAATCTAGAGAAGGCATTTTTTTTCATTTGTAGTTTTCTCTCTCAAAACGACTCTGACTTTTGTTGATTTGACATAAACAAGCCAGAACAATTTACCTTATGAACTTGACAAACAAATACATCACTGTAAAACCTGTTGAGACCCATGGGAAGGGAGAATAAAGAGGAGTGGATGGAGGAAAGAGAGGAGGTGGGAGGGGAGAGAATGAGCAGAGGGGAGGGAGAGGACAATGCGGTTAGAATGTGAAATAAATGAAATAATTTAGTTAATAAAAATGTTAACTTTCCCTTTCATGTTCATCCCTAAGATCTCATGTTAATACTAGCAATAAAATTACTTCTTTAAAATGTTTTTCATATAATATATTTTGATCACATTCTTTCCCTGCTCCCAACTCCTCTAAGATCCTTTCCACTTCCCACCCTACCCAATTTCATTTTCTCTCTATCTCTCAAAAAGAAAAAAAGAAAAACTGAAAACCCACATAAACAAATATTTAAACTTTTTAAAAGTCTCACAGCCTGTAAAAATTCAAACACTTAGCTCAGTGGTGGTGGTACACACCTTTAATCCCAGCACTCAGGAAGCAGAGATCTCTGAGTTTCAGGTCAGCCTGGTCTACAGAGTGAGTTCCAGGACAAACTCCAAAGCTACAGGAAAAGCCCTGCCTCAAAATAATGTAATCAAAAAACAGTGTAAATAATTCAATGTCCAATGCTGGGGATTCTTGAATGACCTTCTGGACTTCAAAGGGATAGACACACTGATGTGGGAGTCCCCTCTGTGTGTAACTTGAATTGGTTAATGAATAAAGAAACTGCCTTGGCCTGATAGGGCAGAACTTAGGTAGTGGGGGAGACGGAACTGGATTCTGGGAGGAAGAAAGCAGCATCAGAGGAACATCATGGAGCCACCAGATGGTGAAAATTTTACCCAGTAAGCCACTGCCACGTGGCGATACACAGATTAATAGAAATGGGTTCAATTAAGATGTAATAATTAGCCAATAAGAAACTAGAACTAATGGGCCAAGCAGTGATTTAATTAATACAGTTTCTGTGTGGTTATTTCAGGGCTAAGCTAGCCGGGTGGCCAGGACGAACAAGCAACCCCTCCTTGAAACAGACACACATCACTGACTCTGTCATTCACAGCATGTCAAGTTTGTCTCCAAGATTCAGGTCAACTTCACTGACACAGATGCTACTGTCCTTGGCAGTCATCCAATAGTACTGGCATCTCCAAAATGTTATGATCTCCACTGCAGTTGTGATGCACATCCATCAATAGCCTATCCTGCTTCCTCTTCAGGGATTCCAGCCAGCCCTGGCACACAGTGCCAAACCTCAGCTGTTCTCCATGACCTCTTCAAAGCCACCACCACATTTCCAACTTCAATTGCTAGAATGAGATGTAGCCTTAACTCTTTTTGGACCAGAGTTTCAGTGTGCTGACTCAGGGGAAATACCCATGTAAGGTTTCACCTCAACAATGCTAGTCCCTTTTAAATTTCAACTAATTTATCAGCTTCTGATGACCAGTATTAATTGTCTCAGATAAACAAAGTCTTTACTACAACTGCTTTTCTCTTGTTAAATGCAGCTAATCCTTCAGCTCTGGTTGACCAGACACCACAGACTAATGCAAAACATACAACAAAAAAGTCAGCCCTCCACCATCTGCACCACTCCCAGCATTATTATCTTCTAAGCTTCTGTAAAACTACCAACCAAGCTCTGATCACTCCATGTCTTTTCCTAGCTCAAAATCCCAGTGCCACAACAACCCTCTCAAAAATATGTAGCTCAAAATTCAAGTGTCACAACAACCCTCCCAAAAATACATGGCAAGTCTTTCACAGCAATATCCCACTCCTGGTACATATTTATGCTTCAATTAGAGTTTTTATTGATGTGACAAAACACTATGACCAAAAGCAATTTAGAAGGAAAGGTTTTATTCCACTTTTACTTCCTTATTACAATCCACCACTGAAGGAAGCCAGAGAAGGAATCTGGAGGCGATAACTGAGGCACGGCCATGGAACAATGCTGCTTAGTGACTTGATCCCATGGTTTGAATAGACTGCCTTCTAACAGCACCCAGGACCACCATACTAGGGGTGGCACTGCTCACAATAAGTTGGGCTCTCCCACATCAAACATCAAGCAAGAAAATATACACAGACCAATCTGATGGATTAATTTTCTCAATTGAGGTTACCTCTTTCCAATTGATTCTGAATCATATCAACTTGACATAAAACTAGTCAGAATGCCTCGTTCTAATAAAAGCCTTTCAGATTGGCTTACTTCTGTGATTTAGGAGAGGGAACATTTAGCAGAGAGGGATTCATAAATAAATACTTCAATTAAGGAAAACTTGAGTAGGTTCAAAGATATTCATTAGAGTTTCTTAGACTTAGAAGACAACTATATGTGTGCCATGACCACCAATGGCTGTTAATTCCATTTTATCCTCACATCCAAGATAAGAAAGAAGCAAAAATTGAGATATAAGAAATGATAAATTTAAAAATTTACAAGGTCAGAAATGAGAGATAGCAAAGTTATTACGTTTTTGTAGAAATTATCAATTATTTAGGTCAAATTTACTTTAGAGTGTCAAACTCTTTTCAGGTTACTTTCTAGTGAGTGATTTCTGTCATAAATTCTTCCACATCCTTCCAATAGTAAACACTAAAAGAGAGAGACATATTACTGAAAACAAGCTTCTGAATCCAGCATTATTAATGACTATATATGCAAGATTAAGCCAGTTGGCTTCCTTGAGCCTTTTACTTGCAATTGGCAAGATTAGTTATTTCTACAGTTGACTATAAAGGATGAGAAGTTTTTCTTTGGTACATGTACAATAATGACTGTATTCAAGGACTCGGCATACTTTCTTATTTATTTTTGATTTGTTTTCCTTACTCTGAAACCCAGGTACACTAGAATGTCCTTTCCCCTTTTCCTGTCACAAACTATTTTACAAAAGGAATTTAAATAAGCTCCAGACTGTATAATAAGGTAAAAATATGCCTCTTTCTTACTTTTATTTTTTCATCTACTTCTATTCCACTTTGGTTTTATGTTTTAGACCAAAGTTATGTCTAATTCCAAAGAACTGATAGACTCAAAGGGGGAAACAACTTTAGGCATATAACAAAACTCCAGTGTATTAGGCACTAGACTTGTAATAAATGCAGACATGGACACCATGGCCCTAACCCCTAAGAAACGTATTTCAATTTTAGAAAAAAAATAAATTAACATATATTAAATGAGCCATATCCTGTATTTAGGTAAAACATCTGATTTTCATCATTACCGTCAATAACTTCTGAAGAAATTTCAAAATCAACACTGACAAAAAATTCAATGACTAATGCTAGCTAGAAAAAATGGCCAGTTCCAGAAAAAATCATTGAGGCAAAGATTCTTGTTACATTACTTAGGTGACAAGATAAATTCCTGCAGAAATGCATAATGCATGATTGTGCAACAAAAATATTTGGCAGGAAATAAAGTGCTACACCATTTTTAGGGATTAGTATTAATTTCATTTTCCAAATAGACTTTTTATTGATAAAAGTAAAGTGTTTAGAATGCTTTGAAGGAACCATGTTGGCTTAACTGCCACTGCATCTATCAATAATCATGAAACATTACTAAAGTTAAGTGTTAATTTTTGAAGTACTGCATTGTATTAAATGAATAGAGGTTGATATCTCTACACTGATATATTCTCATCTTGGGTGAACTACTATTTCTAAATGGAAAATCTGTTGCCTAAAAATCAGAGAAAGAATATCTAATTGGCATGACACTGATGCTTAAAAGTTGTGTATATTCTTATTGCAGTACTTATGTATCTTGTCTTTCAATTATTACCAATGAAATTATAATAAGAATTAGAATGTCATTTTATAACTCCCAAATAAAAGACTATAGACAAATTACACTTAAGTTCACATGTCAGCGTGGTCTGAGACTATCCTAGATGAATAATAGAATATTGTGATTCCATTTAAGAAGGAAAAATAAGAGTTGCATTTTCAAAAACAAAATATTCTACAATGTACAATATTAGAAATTAGTTCAAAACAGGAAGTGGCCTACTGAACTTAACTTTTTTTGAGATAAGATCTTGTTATATAGACCAGACAGGCCTTGAACTAATAATCCTCCTACTCTCCCCTGTGTCACTATGTTGAATCTGAATCATAAGTTAGTATTTTTCTATGCCTTATATATATCTTGGCATAGAAGGAAATAGTCATGTGTATTTCATTTTACCATTTATACCTGTCTTTTCTGTCATTTCTATATTTCATAAGAGTTTATCTCTGACATTTTGAAATCAGAGATACCTAGATAAAGCATCTTATATGAGAGATAAGGTCTAACTGTAGAAGAGAGGATTGTGCAATTAGTTACAGAAAATTTGCCATTCCTGCTCAGCAACTGAAGTGCTTCAAGAGCTGGACCTTCTTCATTTCCCATATTGGCATGCCTTACTAGTTTTTCAGACACTTACGGAAAAGATGTAGTTTTCCAAATGATGATACTGAATTTTAAATACCTGTGTGTAAATGATTGCTTTGACTCGTGGATTAAACATCATCTCAAGTTTCCATGGTAGAAAATATTTGGTAAAAGATAAGTATCTCAGGTGCAACATTAGTTCTTAGTTGTTTTTTGAACCTTTGAGGTAAACATGAATGACTAGACCTGGATCTGGCTCTGTATGTTAGAAAATTTATAAGGAAATTGGGAGCACAGAGAGTAGAAGTGTGTTACCTTGGAAGACTGCAGCTCATAGCCAAAGTATTTAACTCATTCATTTGTACTGTTTCCAAATGTCCTCAAACGAATCTGTAAGTGGTCATATCTTGAGATAGCAATGGAAAAGTCAAACCACAAAGTTACAGTCATGTGCAGAAGCTACTAAAATAATTGTTCCCCCTCCCTTTTTTACAATCAGTTGAAGCATTGTACCTGCCCTGCTATCTTTCAGGATAGAAGCAACTTAAGTACCTGGAAGACACTTACTGTTTTGTATGTAATAACTTTAATCCAATTGATTCTTGTAAGTAAACAAAACCAATTGAACAAACAACAACAACAAAAGAAAATCTTTTAATCTTAAACAGGATAACTTTTTTACATGGACAAAGAGTTCATTTAGAATTGCTTTGCTACTACTCTGAAAGCCTAACTTATAAAGAAGACTAGTAACTATTTCATTGATAAGTCTTATACAAAGCGATGGGTCTCATTTAGCAGTTTGGACTTACATTTTTTTTTGTTTGTTCTCCTTCCCCACTTCTTTTCTCTGTTCCCTGCTCCCACAGGTCCTCTTATGTCTCTTAGTAGTCCCCCTTTTGCTTTGTTTGTCTGTTTGCTTGCTTGCTTGTTTTTGTTCTCCAAGACAGGTTTTCTTTGTGTAGTGCTGGCTGTCCTGGAATTAGATCTGTAGACCAGGCTGACCTGAGAACTGGGAGGAAAGGTGTGAGCCACCACACCTGGCTCTCTTTTTGCTTCCATATCATATATATTCATTCTATTACCCACTTCTAAACCCCAAGACCCTTCCTCACTCTTATGGTACTTTTTTCTAGTTCCATGACTCTTACTAAAACTTCATATATGTAAAAACCTATAAAAATCTAAGATATAGGAATTGTAGATGAGATAAACTGTGTGGTGCCTGTATCAGTCTAGGCTACTTTTTACTAAATATAATTTCTGCTCTTTCCATGTTTTTACAGATACCATGATTTCATTCTTCTTTATAGCTTAATAAAATTCAATCGTGCATGTACCACATTTATTTCTTCACTCACCTGTTTGTGGACCACTAGGTTGATTCTGCTTTCTTCCTACTAATATTAATTTAGCAATAAACAAATATGTGCAAGTATCTCTATGGTAGGACATAGAGTCTTTTGGTTGTATATGGTGAAATAATTGGGTGGGAAAAATGATAATTCAATTTCCCCTTTTTAAAACATTGTCTATACTGAATTTATAGCAGTTATACCTAGTTATAAACCCACCAGCAATGTAGAAGTGCTCTTTTCCCCCAAGATTCTCACCAGAATTTGCTGTCATTTTCTTTTTTTTATATATTTTTTCCATACATTGTTTTGTTTTATTTTTTCCATTCAAGAACATAATTAAAGAAATAAATTTTTTTTCCTTTCTTCCCCTTCTCCCCGTCTCCTCCCACTACCTCCCCACCCCTCCTCCCTCCCCCTATTCGGACTGATGTGAGATGGAATCTCAAAGTAGTTTTAATTTGCATTCCACTAATGGTTAAGGATATTAGACACTTAAAAATAATCGTTGCCAATTTGTTTCTTCTTTTAAGAATTCTCTTAATTCTCTTTTCATGTGATAATGTTTTCAAGCTCCATCCATTTTCCTGCAAAATTCAAGATGTCGTTATTTTTTTTCTGCTCTGTGTTGAGGTTTGTTTTGTTACTGAGTATGTGGTCAATTTTTGAGAAGTTTCCATGAGGTGATGAGAAGAAGGTATATTCTTTTCTGTTTGGATGGAATATGCTATAGATGTCTGTTAAGTCCATTTGAGTCATAACCTCTGTTAGTTCCCTTATTTCTCTGTTCATTTTTTGTCTGAATGACCTGTCTAGTGATGAGAGGGGAATGTTGAAGTCTCCCACTATTAGTCTGTGGGGTTTATCACATGTACTCACTCATAAGTGGTTTTTAAACATAAAGCAAGGAAAACCAGCCTACAAACCACAATCTCAAAGAATTTAGAAAACCATGAGAACACTAAGAGAGACTTACATAGCTCTAATCTACATGGGAAGTAGAAAAAGACAAGATCTCCTGAGTAAATTAGGAGCATGGGGGCAGTGGGGGAGGGTTGAAGGGGGGAAGGAGAGGCAGGGAGAGGAGCAGAGACTAATGTAGAGCTCAATAAAAATCAATAAAGAAGAATTCTCTTTTCAGACCATTAGTTTATTTTATGATTGTCATAATCACTTTTGTGGTCTTTATTGTAACTCATACTATTCTAGGTATTAATAGCCACCATCTTAGCAAAGATTTCTCTCCCATTCTCCTGGATGCTTCTTTACTCATAGTTTTCTTTGGCTGGAGAAGCTTTTTAACATCCCTGTCATCAGTTCTTCCAGTTAGCTCTTATGCCTTTGGAATCTTCCTCAAGAAGCTCTTATACATTCTTATGAGGCATTTGGGGCTTCACAAGAAAGCCTTTACATCTTTCAAATTCATTTTTGATCACATTCTTTTAGACCTGAATAGCTATTTTACCGGTATCACCCATCATTTTCTCCAGTCTAAGGTTCTGATCTCTTTGTCAAAAATTCAGTGACCATAGATATGAGTTTATTTCTTAGTTCTCTAACCTTTTGTATTAATCTGGATGTTGATTTTTGTCTGTCTTTGTCACTATGGCTCAGTAACATAACTTGAGATCGTTGTTACAATATACGCAGCATTGTTCTTTCTGATTTAACTATGTGAAATATTTGTGTTTCCACATAAATTTAAAGATTTTGTTTTCTAGTTTTGTAAAGAATGGCATAAGAATTTTGATGAAGGCTCTTTTGATACTGCAGATTCCTTTCATGAAAATACCTGATATCCCACTAAAAACTCTGCTAATCCATCATCTAATGGCTTTACTTTGTTTCTTTTTCTTTCCTATTTCTCAAATTATTTCTTTTACTGAAATAATAATATAATTACAACCCATTTCCCTTCCTTTCCCTCTTTCCTAAACTTCCCATACACCTCTCTCTGTTTTCCTTCAAATTCATGGCCTGTTCCATTAATGTGTACTGCATGCTTATGTGGTAAGCATATGCTTATATGTCACTAAATATAACCTTGTCAGTCTGTATAATGTTATTCATGTCTATGTTTTCGGTGCTGACTGTGGAGTATTGAATAACAAATTAGTGTGTTCTTTCCTAGGAAAGACTATTTCTCCCTCTCCCAGTATTATTTAGTTGTCTGTGGTACTTAGTGGTACTTAGTTCAGGCCTTGTGGGCTTTCTTCCCTCTATTTTAGCATGTCTGTTATTTTTGTCCTTCTTTAACTAATGTTCATATTAGTTAGACTTTATGGGTTAAGATTCTGAGATTGGTAGGAGAAACAATCTCTTAACAAATCCCTGGCTCTTACAATTTCTCCTCCCCATCTTCTACGCTCCCTGAGCCTCAGATGTGAGAGCTGTATTGGAAATGTATCTGTTGGGACTGAGTTTCACTCATTTGTTTACCATATAAAAAGGTTTCATTTTATAATTCTTTCATTTCTTTAAATAGGTTTATTGCTATATATTAAATGGTATATTTTTCTATAGCTTAGAAGACATTATCTCAAATGTTCCCTATTTTCTATAATATTGACTGTGAGTTGTAGGAGGAGGCCGCTTGTTTGTCCTGGCTGCCCAGAACTGAAATAATCACACAGAAACCATATTCATTAAAACGCTGCTTGGTCCATTAGCTCTAGCTTCTTATTGGCTAACTCTTACATTTTAGTTTAACCCATTTCAAGTAATCTGTGCATCACCATGAGGTCTTGGCCTACCAGCAAAGTCTCAGCAGTGGTGGCTACATGGCGTCTCTCTGACTCTGCCCTTCCTTCTCCCAGCTGGCCATTTAGAGTTCCCTGCCTACCTAAGTTCTGCCCTATCAACAGGCCAAGGCAGTTTCTTTATTTGTTAACCAAGAAAAGCAACACACAGAGAGAAGGACCTCCCACACCAGTAACTTTATTATATCAGACCTTATTTCATTAAGATATATCACTACTTTCTTTTGGGGTTTTATCTTGAAGTCACCCTGAACACTTCCAAAAGCCTTTTCTATATCTATTAAAATAGTGTGTGATTTCTGTTCATTACTATATTTACATGGTAGCCTAAACTTATTAAATAACATGTTGAAACAATCTTCCACCCATGAAATAGAACTAAGCTGGTCATGATATATGATATTATTCTTGGGTCATTGAATCCAAATTGCAAATATTTTGTCAGTAACTTTTGAATCTGTGTTTATTAAGAAAATTAAAATATAGTTTAATTTTTGTTTGTGTCTTTATTCAGTTTTGGTAACATGATAGTAGAATTAAACAATGAATTTATTCAACCTTAGGCTTTTTTGTGTGTCATGGGATTTTAAACTGCTATTAGTATTCCTTAACAATATCATACATGCATCTAGCATATTTGAATTCTTTCTATTTTCTCTACTACCTTTTCTGATTTCTCTCCCACCATTGCTAAATACTTTTTCCAAACAAGTTCTTCTATTATGTCCATGTCTTTTTGTACACATTTCTTCATTCTCTCTCTCTTTCTCTCTCTCTCTCCCTCTCTTTCTCTCTCTCTTCTCTTCTCTCTCTCTCTCTCTCTCTCTCTCTGGGTGTGTTTAAGATGTTTATATATTCTTAATTTAATATTGGCAAAATACATGTGTGTAAGGATTCATCTATTTCCTCTAGATTTTGTATGTTTTTGAACTATAAAATTTCAAAATATTTCCCAATGATCATCTGGATTTCATTTTAGTCTTCTGTAACAAGTCCCTTTTAATCTCTAATCTTGTTCATTTCAGTCTACTCTCTTTGTTTTGGTCAGTTTGTAAATACTATTTGTTTTTCAAATGATCAGCAGTATCAAAGATTACAAAGCATCTCTCTACTTTGATTCCAAAGTCCTTGAAGCTCAAAGCCAGGTTTACTATGTGGCTTATCAAAAGATTTTTAGACAAATTGCAAACAATGCTAACAGTCATTATGCTTTGTAAGATTATTTAGCCTTCCTGCCCCCAATGCGTCATTCCCTGTGAGCTCCATGGAAACCAATACTTGCTGGACATAAGAGGTGAGACATCAGTGGCACTGGGACCCCAGACCCCCAACTCCCTAAAACCTCCACGTGGGAGAAAGGCCAAGGGCCCCCTCCCCCAGGTGCCTTCCACATTCCTAGCAGCCAGCAGGGAGCTGGGCTGCTAGACAGCCATCTACCCTGCCCCCAATGCATTGTTCCCTGCTAGCTCCATGGAGACCAATACTTGGTGGATGTAAGAGACATAAGAGTTGAAGGAAGAGATGGGAAGGTGCCAATGCAAGAACTCCTCCATCATTCTAAAAAGCAACATGGTACCACCAGAACCCAGCAGACACACAACAGGAAGACTTGATCATCCTAACCCAGAAAATATAGAAGAAAACGACTTTACACGTTACTTAATGAAAATGATAGAGTCCTTTAAAGAGGAAGTGAAAAACTCTCTTAAAGAAATGGAGGAGAAGACTAACAAAATTAGGAGAAATGAATAAATCCCTCAAAGAAACCCAAGAAAATCAAGAAAAAGCAAACAGACAGGTGAAGGAAACATTTCAAGACTTGAAGATTAAAATAGAGGCAATAAAGAAAACATAAACCAAGGGAACTCTGGAACTGGAAAATCTGGATAAATGAACAGGAACTACAGAGACAAGTAAAATCAACAGAATACAAGAGATAGGAGAAAGAATCTCAAGAGCTGAAGATTCTATTGAGGAAATAGACTCTTTGTTCAAAGAAAACACTAAATCCAACAAATTCTTAACACAAAACATTCAAGAAATCTGGGACACCATGAAAAGATCAAACCTTAGAATAATAGGGGTAGAAGAAGGAGAAGAATTCCAGCTCAAAGGCACAGAAATTATATTCAACAAAATTATAGAAGAAAACTTTTCCAACCTAAAGAAGGATATACCTATGAAAGTACAAGAAGCTTACAGAACACCAAATAGGCTGGATCAAAAAAAAAATCCCCTCACCATATGCTAATTAAAACACAAAACATACAGATCAAAGAAAGAATATTAAAAGCTGCAAAAATAAAAAAAGGTCAAGTAACATATAAAGGAAAACCTATCAGAATTACACCCAACTTCTCAATGGAAACCATGAAAGCTAGAAGGTCCTGGATAGATGCGCTGCAGACACTAAGAGACCATGGATGCAAGCCCAGACTACTGTACCCAGTAAAGCTTTCATTCACCATTGATGGAGAAAACAAGATATTCAATGACAAAAACAGATTTAAACAATACGTTTCCACAAACCCAGCCTTACAGAAAGTACTAGAAGGAAAGCCACAACCCAAGGAAGCTAAATACACCCACAATAACACAGGCATCTGATAACCCCTCACCAGCATAACCCAAAGAAGGGAAACACACAAACACTACTACCGAAAGTTAACTGGAGCTAACAACCACTGGTCATTAATATAGCTTAATATCAATGGTCTCAATTCACCTATAAAAAGACACAGGCAAAGAGAATGGATACGTAAACAGGATTCAGAATTCTACTGTTTACAAGAAACACACTTCAACCTCAAAGACAGACACTACCTCAGAGTAAAGAGTTGGTAAAAGACTTTCCAATCAAATGGACCTAAGAAACAAGCAGATGTGGCTATCCTAATATCTAACAAAATTGATTTCAAACTAAAATAAATCAGAAGAGATGGAGAAGGACATTATATATTCATAACAGGAACAATTCACCAAGATGAAGTCTCAATCCTGAATATCTATGCCCCTAATTCAAGAGCACCCACACATGTAGAAGAAACATTACTGAAACTTGAATCGCACATCAAACCCCACAATCTAATACTAGGAGATTTCAACACTCCTCTCTCGACAATGGACAGGTCAAAGAGACAGAAGCTTAACAGAGAAATAAGAGAACTAACAGATGTAATGAATCAAATGGACTTAACAGACATCTATAGAACATTCGACTCAAACAAAAAAGAATATACCTTCTTCTCAGAACCTCATGAACCTTCTCTAAAATTGATCACATTCTCCGTAACAAAGCAAACACCCACAGATAACAAAAAATGGGAGTAATCCACTGTGTCTTATCAGATCTCCATGGAGTAAAGTTAGACTTCAGCAACAATATTACTCCCAGAAAGCCTACAAACTCATGGAAACTGAACAGTCAACTACTGAACCACTCCTGGGTCAAGGAAGAAATAAAGAAAGAAATTGAAACCTTCCTTGAATTCAATGAAAATGGAGGCACAACATATCCAAACCAATGGGACACTATGAAGGCAGTGCTAAGAGGAAAGTTCATAGCACTAAGTGCCCACATAAGGAAAATGGAGAAAGCTCACATCAATGACCTAACAGCATGCCTGAAAGCTCTAGAAAAAAAAAAGGCAGACTCACCCAAAAGAAGAAGAATACAAGTGTAGTAGGGAGGAGAGGGCTGCATTCCCAGCGCCTGGTTAGCTTATACCAGAAATAATTACACAGAAACTGTGTTCATTGAAATACTACCTGGCTCATTAGCTCTAGCCTCTTATTGACTAACTCTCACATATTTGTTTAGGAGGGTCTTCTGTTTGCGTATTGCTTTCATTGGTTGAATAAAGAGACTGCCTTGGCCTTTTGATAGGGCAGCCCTTAGGTGGGCGGAGTAGACAAGATGGAATGCTGGGGGAGAGAAGGCAGTGTGGCAGATGCTATGCTTCTCCGGCCCAAGACGGACACTGGTTAGACTCATGCTAGTAAGCCATATCCTCGTGGTGATACACAGACTACTAGATATGGGTTAGTTTAAGATGTAACAGTTGGCCAAGAAGAGGCTACAACTAATGGGCCAGCAGTCATTTAATTAATACAGTTTCTGTGTAATTATTTTGGATACCAGGAACTGGGCAGGACAGAACAAGGGGCTCTGCACCGAGAGCTGGGTGCTGGGAACGCAGCCCTCTCCTCCCTACTACATATAGGACATAATCAAGTTGTGGGCTGAAATCAACAAAATAGAAACACAGAAAACCATACAAAGAATCAATGAATCGAAGAGCTGGTTCTTTGAGAAAATAAACAAGATTGACAAACTCTTATCCAAACTAATTAAAAGGCAGAGAGAGAACATCCAAGTTAACAAAATCAGAAATGAAGAGGGGGAAATAACTACGGACACAGAGAAAATTCAGAGAATTATTAGATCCTACTACATAAATTGGTACTTCACAAAACTGGAAAATGTAAAAGAATTGGACAATTTTTTAGATAGATACCACCTACCAAAATTAAATCAAGACCAGGTGAGCATATTAAATAGACCTATAAGCCACGAGGAGATAGAAGCTGCCATCAAAATCTTACCAACCAAAAAAAGTCCAGGGCTGGATGGTTTTAGTGCTGAATTCTACCAGAACTTTCAAAAACTAATGCCTTTACTCATCAAAGTGTTCCACATAATACAATCAGAAGGCTCACTGTCAAACTCTTTTTATGAAGCTACAGCTACCCTGATACCAAAACCACACAAAGACTCAACTAAGAAAGAGAATTACAGACCAATTTCACTCAGGAACATGGATGCAAAAATTCTCAATAAAATTCTGGCAAACTGAATCCAAGAACACATCAAAAAAATCATCCATCATGATCAAGTAGGCTTCATCCCAGAGATGCAGGGCTGGTTCAACATACGAAAATCAACCAATGTAATCCCTCATATAAATAAATGAAAGAAAAAACATATGATCATACATTGGATGCAGAAAAAGCATTTGACAAAATTAAACACCCCTTTATGATAAAGGTCTTGGAGAGATTAGGGATACAAGGTTCATATCTAAACATAATAAAAGCAATAGACAGCAGGCTGACAGCTAACATCAAATTAAATGGAGAGAAACTCAAAGCAATACCACTAAAATCAGGAACAAGACAAGGCTGTCTGCTCTCTCCATATATCCTCAACATAGTTCTTGAAGTTCTAGCAACAGCAATAAGACAACATAAGGAGATCAAGGGGATTCAAATTGGAAAGGAAGAAGTTAAACTTTCGTTTTTTGCAGATGACATGATAGTGTATATAAGTGACCCGAAAAACTCTACCAGAGAACTTCTACAGCTGATAAATACCTTCAGTGAAGTGGCAGGATACAAGATCTACTCAAAAAAATCAGTAGCCCTCCTATACACAAAGGATAAAGAAGCTGAGAGGGAAATCAAAGAAACATCACCTTTCACAATGGTCACAAATCACATAAAATATCTTGCGGTAACACTAACAAAGGACGTGAAAGACCTATTTGACAAGAACTTTATGTCTTTGAAGAAAGACATTGAGGAAGATACCAGAAAATGGAAAGATCTCCCATGCTCCTGGATAGGAAGGATCAACATCTTACCGAAGGCAATCTATAGATTCAATGCAATCCCCATCAAAATCCAACACAATTCTTCACAGACCTTGAAAGAACAATACTCAACTTCATATGGAAAAGCAAGAAACCCAGGATAGCCAAAACAATCTTGTACATCAAAGGAACTTCTGGAGGCATTACCATCCCTGACATCAAGCTTTATTACTGAGCTACAGTAATGAAAACAGCTTGGTATTGGCATAAAAACAGAGACATTGACCAATGGAATTGAATTGAAGACCCGGATATTAATTCACACACCTACAAACACCTGATTTTTGACAAAGAGGCAAAAAAGATACATTTGAAAAAAGAAAGCATCTACAACAAATGGTGGTGGCATAACTGGATGTCAACTTGTAGAATAATGAAAATAGACCTATATCTGTCACCATGCACAAAACTCAAGTCCAAATGGATTAAAGACCTCAATATAAAACCGACAACACTGAAACTTATAGAGGAGAAAGTGGGAAGCAACCTCCAATGCATGGGCACAGGAGACCACTTCCAGACCCCATTACAGATGGTTGTGAGCCACCATGTGGTTGCTGGGAATTGAACTCAGGACCTTTGGAAGATCAGGCAATGCTCTTAACCTCTGAGCCATCTCTCCAGCCCCCCACTTCCCAAATATAACACCAGTAGCACAGACAATAAGAGCATCAATAAATAAATGGGACCTCCTGAAACTGAGAAGCTTCTGTAAAGCTTGACAAAAGGTCAATAAGACAAAAAGGCAGCTTACTGAATGGGAAAAAATCTTTACCTACCCCACATCAGACAAAGGACTGACTGATCTCCAAAATACATAAAGAATTCAAGAAATTAGACATTAAAATTCTAAATAACCCAATTTAAAAATAGGATACTGAACTGAACAGAGAATTCTCAACAGAAGAATTTCAAATAGCCAAAAGATACTTAAGGACATGTTCTTCTTCCTTAGCTATCAAGGAAATGCAAACCAAAACAACTTTGAGATACCATCTTACACCTGTCAGAATGGCTAAGATCATAAACAGTAATGATAGAGGTTGTGGAGCAAGGGGAACGCTCATCCATTGCTGGTGGGAATGCAAACGTGTGCAACCACTTTGGAAATCAGTGTGCTGGTTTCTCAGAAAACTGGGAATCAACCTACCTAAGGATCCAGCAATTCCACTCTTGGGAATATACCTAAAAGACTCTCAATCATACTACAAGAGCATTTATTCAACTGTGTTCATAGCAGCATTATTTCTAATAGCCAGAACCTGGAAACAACCTAGATGCCCCTCAACTGAAGAATGGATAAAGAAAGTGTGGCACATCTACACATTAGAGTATTACTCAGCAGTAAAAAATAATGACATCTTGAATTTCACATGCAAATGGATGGAATTAGAAAACGTTATCCTGAGTGAGGTAACCTAGACCCCAAAAAATGAATACTCACTCATAAGTGGATACTAGTCATAAACAAAGGGCAACAAGCCTATAGTTAAGGATCCTAGAGAAACTAAGTAATAAGGTGGACCTAAAGAAAAACATATATAGACCTACCTGGATATTGGAATCAGACAAAAATTTGGGAGCAGGGGGGTGGGAGGTAGAGGGGGAGAAAAGCGGGGTTGAGGAGAACTTGAGGGAATGGGATGGTCAAGATGGAGGAAGGACAGATATGAGAGCAAGGAAGGAGATATCTTGATTGAGAGAGCCATTGTGGAGTTAGCAAGAACCTGGCTCTAGAAAAATTGCCAAGAACCCACAGAGATATACCCAGCTGAGACCCTAAGCAATAGAGGAGAGGGTGTCTGAACTGACCTTACCCTGTAGTCAGACTGATGATTATGTTAAGTATCACCATAGAACCTTCATCCAACATCAGATGGGAACAGAGGCAATGACCCTCCTTGGAGCACTGGACTGAGCTCCCAAGATTCAGTTGAAGAGTGGAAGGAGTGAGAGTATGAGCAAGGAATTCAAGACCATGATGGGGTCATCCACTGAGACAGTTTGCTTGAACTAATGGGAACTCACCAACTCCAACTTGACTGGGAATGAACGAGCATGCGAAAAACCAAACCCCTCTGAAGCGGGTTGACAGCTGGGGCAGAATGACGGGTCACTGATAGTGACACTCGGATGTGTCTCTACTGCATATACCGGCTTCATGGGATCCTTGTCTCTTTGGATGTAAACCTTGCTCAACCTAGATGTAGTAGGGAGGGCCTTGGACTTTCCACAGGGTGGGGTGCATGGCACACCCCTCAGGTTGGGGGGAAGGGTCTGTGGAGGGAGAGGAAGGGACTGGGAGGAGAGGAGGAGGGGAGGGAGTGGGAATTTGGATTGTTATTTTTTTTTAAGTAATAAAAAACATGAAAAAAAGAAGATTATTTAGCCTTGATTTTAGTTTCCTAAAATGTACCATGTTACATTCTTTGGAGAAACACTACTGATCAAGTATAATGAATATATGAATATGTTTATATGTGTGTTCACATGTTATGTGTACAATAACAAAAATTAGAACTGAAAAAATAGTAATGAATTACCAGGGCAAATTTTAACTCAAAGTTAGCGCTTGTCGGAGACCAGCTTCAACAAGGATATCACTTATCAGGAAAGGGGTATGGGGATTAGAAAAATAAGAGAACAAGACACAAGTGAAAATAATAAAACAGAAATATAGGATAGTACCTGGAGGGAGTTCCAGTGGATCCTGAAATCACTAGCATTTAATGTTTCTTTTATTCCCCAATATAATGGGGGGGGGGAGGAGAAGGCAGAAAATTGCTTTAACATAATACAAAGGACAACTAGAACAGTTACTTGCCCCAATACTTGAGACATCAAGTCATTACTTCTTGAGAAAAGCATTCTGTTGTTTAGGCAGTGAACCCACCCTAGAGCAAGTATCCTGAAGACATCTATTCCCTAGGTCAAACCTCCTAATTAAAAAGAAGTATGTTTGAATTCTCTGACATTTGGTCATGGTGGAGTGAATCTACCTGTATGGGCCATCTTAATGTCTGAAACACCAAGTACCCACACCCTAGGTCAGGGTATGTAGCCACACTTGTTGTTAACAACTTTGAACAAATTGAAACTCTCTGACTTTCAGACAAGGTGAAAACAGGCTCACATTTTTGAGCCTGCACAAGAACTCAGATACAGTAGTTCAAAACTGAATCAGCTACTGCACTGTATACATTTTCAAAACAAATAAAGTTGAAAGAATATAAAGAAGAGAAAGAAGGAGCATACCTCTTTAAGTTAACACCATGAGGAACTATATCATTAGTATGAAAATGAACCAGAAATGAACGTGAACCACAATCTAACCCTAAGTCCTGACACAAAAGGTATAACATTAAAGGGTGCAATAGGACATACAGAGTCAGGTCAACTGGGTTAGCAACAGTATTCAGGAATAAAATGCAATTGTTTTCCCCTAATTGTAGACATTTATTTTAGTTCTAAGCGGAGTCTGCATCCAATCAATCTAATGACAAAGACTCTAGCTGTTTTATTCTACCAAAAATCTTAAATTTTCTCTGGGGAAAGGAAATAAAATTAGTTTGAACTACTATGAACGATTCTAACTTAATTTTATATGATATATTTTAATCATATTCTTTCACATCCCTCAACTCCTCCCAGATCCTACCCACCTCCATACCTAGTGAACTACGTTTTCTCTCTCACTCTTTATTTCTCACTCTCCTAAAAGAAAACATAAAACAATATTTTTTAGGTCACTGAAGTTGAGTTTTAGCAATTTCAGATGATTTACCATAATAACACTAACAGTTTTGAGCACAGTTGGCCTGAAATAACTTTATGTGCTAGTTATAGTTTCTATTGCTGTCATAAAACACCATGACCAAAAGCAATAAAAAAAAACCTTGAGGATAAAATGCAAAACTTATTTCAGCTTGCATGCCTCTGTCTCTGTCTGCCATTGAGGGAATTCAGGACAGAAACCTGGTGACAGAAACTGAACCAGAGGCCACAGAGAAATTCTTCTTAATGGCTTGCTCCCCATGACTTGCTTAGTCTGTTTTCTTTATTGCAGCCAGAACCAGCAGTTCAGGGATGTCATAGCCTACAGTGAGCTGGGCTATCCCATACCAATCATAATCAGTCAAGAAAATACACTACATGCATGCCCACACAACCAATCTGGTGAGGATATTTTCTCAATTGAAGTTCTGTCCTACCAAATAACTCTGTGTGTGTCAAGCTGACACAGTCAACCTCTCACCAACTTGATATACAAACATATAGCGCAATAAATCATAACCTTGATTATTATTCCCATGATCTCATGTTAATATCAAAATAATACATTTCAATTTTTAGAAACTCCAGTCTTTTACAATTTAAACACTTTAAAAGCTCAGTCTCTTTTAAACATTCAAAGCTTAAGTTTCTCTAAAATATCCATATTCTCTCTAAAATTCCAAAGTCTCTTCATTCACAGCTCCTGTAAAAACAAAATTATATATTTCTTGCTCTCAGAAAGAAAAATCAGGTCACAGTCACAATCGAATCAAAGCAAAAATCAAAGTCCAACAGCCTATAAAGCAGTGCCAAACATTAGGAATTCACTCAGGATCCTCTAAGAGCATTGAATCAGCTCCAATTTTTTGGCTCTGACATCCACATAGCCCAGCTTGTCTCCTAGACTCAAGCGGGTTTACCCCACAGCAAATGAGGTCACTGGTGGTCATCTCATGGTAATGACATCTCCCAAATGCTGTGGTATCCTGCTGCAACTGATGCTATACCTTCATAGAATGACCTTTCCTGGCCTTACTTCAGGAACCCAACTGTGCTATGCAGTGCAAGGCCTCAGCTACTCTCCATGTCCCCTTCATGCCTTCAAAATCGATACCACCTGGGTGACTCTTAAACTACCAAATTTGGCATGCGGTATGAGCTATACCTTTGGCCCCTTTTGGACCACAGTTTCTGTTGCTGACCTTAGGAATCTCTTTCCAAAAGATTTGGTGCCAAACATCCTGGTTTCTTCTTAAGAACAGGCAATACTTAAGCCACATCTGACCAGTATTGATTATCCCAACAAAGCAAAAGTTTTACTTTAGTGGTTCTTAATTCAAAATATCAAATTTTACAAACAGAGTCTTCAAGTAACTCTGAAACTTCACAAGTCAGGCCTCCTTCCTCTACACTGCTCTCAGCAATAGCATCTAAGTCCTCATGATATCTTAATAAGCTATGAACACACAATGGTTTTTCTACCCCAACATTCCAAAGTCCCAAAGTCCATTCTCAGTTCCTCATAAAACATAGGTTAGTACTGTCACAGCTATAGCCTATAGCCTGTACCAATTTCTGTCTTAGAGTTTCCATTTTTGTGGTTAAAACAAAAACCTGACTACAATAAACTTAGAAAATAAAGGTTTATTTTATACTCCAACTTGCAGTTCATCATTCAGAAAGTTAGAGCAGGAGTCTAGAGATATAAACTGATAAAGAGGACATTGGCCAGGGAGGGGTACTGCCAACTAGCTTATTTCGCATGTTTTGTTTTTGTTTTTGTTTTTGTTTCTGTTTGCCTGCATTCTTACTTCACTTAAGACTTCCTGCCCAGGGTAGAACCACCCACAGTAATTCACAACAAACATCAGTCAAGAGAGCACCCCAGGCTATTCAGTAGAAGGAATTTTCTCATTTGCAGTACCCTGGTCCCAAATGTTGCTAGCTTATATCAAGTTGACTTAAAACTAGCCAAAATAGTAACACCCTACTTCTCACTCTGGCTTACTCTTTCATTATGACTTTTTTAACTATCAGACAAAACTATTATCTTTTTTCATGTAAAAGCCATCATTATTAAAAGTCTTTGATTAATTCATTTAATATTTCATTTTCAAAGTGAAGCACAAAACATTAATTACAAAGAACATAAATGATTATAACAATTACAATTTTATTTATCTAGAAAAATATTTATCTGTTGGGTATTGAAATTTAATTAAAAATTTTCAAATGCTTGTGAGACTCCATCTTACACACAAAAGACCAAATTGAACTAATTTAAAAAATTTTAATGGCCATTCTATTTTAATATAAAGGTTGTTTGTCTTTCTAGTGTTTTAAGTGTCAAGTGTTCATGAAGAAATAAACAACTTCAAGATATATTTGAAATCTCAAAATGATTTTACAGGGTGCATGGCAAAATTTTTATGTAGCTGTTATTTTGTTACCATATGAGACTTATGATTCATATTGCCTTCATGAATGCTCCATTGCTGTGAAGAGGCACAATGACCATGGCAACTCTTATAAAAGAAAGCATTTAATTGGGCTTGCTTACAGTTTCAGAGGTTTAGTCCATTATCATTATGGTGAAGAGCATGGCAGCAGGCAGGCAGACATGGTACTGGAGATGCTGCTGAGAGTCCTACATCTGAATCCTCCACAAGCAGCAGAAAAGAGTGACTCTGGGCACAACTTGGGCTTTTGAAACCTCAAAGCCCATCTCCAGTGGCATACTTTTTCCAACAAAGCCACACCTCTTTTTTTCATTATATTTTTATTTAATTTATTCATTTTAACATCCTGACCACAGTTTCTCCTCCTTCCTCTCATCCCATTCCCTCGCCCCACCACAATCTGCTCCTCCTCTGTTTCTGTTCAGAAAGAGGAAGGACTCCCATGGGTATCTACCAGGAATGGCATATCAAGTTGCAGAAAGACACTAAGCAACTCCCCTTGTATTTAGGCTGGGCAAGGCAACCCAGTGTGAGTAATAGGTTCCCAAGAGCCAAGAAAAGTATTAGACACAGCCCCAGTTCTCATTGTTAGGAGTCCCACAAGTAGATCAAGCCACACAACTGACACATATGTGTAGTTGGCCTAGGACAGTCCTATGCAGGCTCCCTGGTTGTTGGTTCAGACTCTGTGAGTTCCTGTGTGCTAGGTTAGTCATTTCTGGTGATTTTCTTAGATGTCCATGACTCCTTTGGCTCATACAATCCTTCCTCCCTCTGATCTTCAGCATGATTCCTTGAGCTCAGGCTAATATTTGTCTGTGGGTCTCTGCATTTGTGTCCATCAGTTACTGGATGGAGGCTCTCTGGTGACAATTGGAGTAGTCACCTATCTATGAATATAGCAGATCATTAGGTATCATTACATTACTTTTTTTCTCCAATCATGTTTGCTTCTATCCTAGGCCTCTGGGCCTTCCGGCTTCTGGGTCCTAGCACTCTAGGCAGTGTCATGGGTAGATCAGTCTCCTAGTATTGGTTTAAGGCTGGGAGAGTTATTGTTTGGCCACTCCCACAATCTCTGTGTCATACTTACCCACCACATATCCCATAGGCAGTACAGACTGTAGGGCAAAGGTTATGTGGCTGGGTTGGTGTCCAAATCCCTCTACTGGAAGCCTTTTCTGATCACAGGATATGGCCAGTTCAAGCTACATATCCACCATTGCTATGTGTCTTAGCTGGGGTCATTCTTGTAGAATAGTGGGAGTTTCCCTTGCACCAGGTTTTTACCTGACCCTAAAATGCCTACTTTGTATTTACCTCTTTCAGTACTCTACCACTGCATCTACTCCCCAACCCAGTCCCTCATGTTCCCATTCCCACATGCACCCAGTCCACCCAGGAGATAGCTTCTATTTCCCTTCTCCAATGTCTCCCCCCAACCCCAGAACTTGGACCCTCCTTGTTTCCTAGCCGTCTTGCTCTGTGGATTGTAGCATGGTTATCCTTTACTTTACAATTAATATCAACTTATGGGTGAGCACATACCATGTTTGTCTTTCTGGGTCTGGGTTACCTCACTCAGGATGATTTTTTTCTAGTTCCATCCATTTGCTCAAATTTCCTGATGTCCTTGTTTTTAAAAACTTAGTGATATTCCATCATGTAAATGTTCTGCATTTTCTTTATCCATTCTTTTGCTGAGGCACATCTAGGTTATTTCCAGGTTCTGGCTATTATGTTATGAACATAGTTGAGCAAGTGTTCTTGTGGTATGATCAAGTATTTTTTGGGTTATATACCCAAGAGTGGTATAGCTGGTTCATGGGGTAGATTGATTCCCAAGTTTCTGAGAAACCAGTGTATTGATTTCCAAAGTGGCTGTACAAGCGAGCATTCCCACCAACAGTGTAGGAAAGCTCCTCTTGCTCAACATCCTCTCCAATGTAAACTGTCATTTGATTTTGAAATCAGGGATTCTGACAAGTGTAAGACACAATGTCAGGGTTGTTTTGATTTCCATTTCCCTGATGGCTAAGTATGTTGAACATTTCCTTAAGTGTTCCTCTGCCATTTGAGATTCTTCTGTTGAGAATTGTCTGTTTAGCTATGTACCCCCATTTTTTAATTGGATTACTTGCATTTTTGATATCGAGTTTCTTTAGTTGTTTATGTATATTGCACACATATATACACACACATATAGGTATAAAATCACTTTTGGGGGGCTGGTGAAATGGTACAGCAAGTGAAAGCACTTGCAGCACAAGGCTGAGGACCTGGGTTCAATACCTGGAACACATATAAAGATGAAAGGAGAGAATCAAATCTTCAAAATTTTCCTCTGTCCTGTACAAATCTTGTTGCATGTGCACATACACATGTACACACAGACAATTAAATCAGATAAATTTTACCTTTTGCAATTTTATGTCTTTTTTACATTTTCAATCTGTTTAAACATTTTAGTCAGCTTATATTTACTTTAGGCTGAAGATGTACCCAGGCATAGAACACTTGTGTAACTGGAGGTTTCTCTCCTGCCCATCAGTTCCCAAATAACCATTCCGAGGCTTGATATCAATTGCAAACTATTTGACCTATTGACCTATTTGACCTAAAGCTTAATATTAACTTGCTTTTACAATTAAATTAACCCATATCTATTAGTTTATATTTTAACCTCAAGGCTCATGACTTGCTCACATCTTGCTTCTCTGGTGGCTGCTCGTGTCTCCCTCGACTCCTGTGCTCAGATTGGTTTACCCACATAGCTATATTCTGCCCTCCCATAGGCCAAAGCAGCTTTTTTATTAATCAATGGTAATAAAACATATTCACAGCATATGGAGGGGCATCCCACACCACACTTGCCTACTATAGGCAAGGACCTGGGTATTATCGCTACCATCACACAAACAAAAGATGTGTATGTATGTATTTTTTCTAATACTCAAAATAATCCTATGGTATAAAGATTATGAGCCTTATGGCAAAATGAGAAAACTAAGAATGAAGGAATTTTAAATTTTCACAGAGCAGAAATGGGTCAAAATGGATGCCATGATAGGATATCTGACATCTACTTCACGAATGCTCATAGGTATAGCCATGTGATTCACAACACCTCTAATATATATTTTGGTTAAATAATGCCTTTGTTCACTGCATTTTCTGTCTGCACCCTAGTGGGTTCGGGGCATTCATTTTCAGTCTTAGACCTGTTCATATAGCTGTATCATGAAACCCCAGCTCTATTATTTCTACTTCTGACAACAGTGTACCCAGCTTTCATGTATCCCATCCAAAGCTCTTGTCTCACTAAATCTTAGAAACCCAAACCCACATTTAGTGAGTTAGTTATGCAACTCTGTTTATTCTACCTCTGACAATGGTCTGTTCTGCATGTTAAAACTTTAAAATACCTACATCATTCATGTAGTTAGATATTTGTACATTTTCTTCGAGATATCTAGGTACAAGCATGCAATCGTATTATTCTTTTCTAGTATAATCAAAGAGAGACATAGAGACAGAGAAGATCAAAAAGGTTCACAATTAACAGAATAAGATTTCTCATGTCTAAGTTCTGCCAAATCTTTACTCATTTTTTCTTTTCTTTTTTTTTTATTTTTTTTTATTTTTTTTTCCATACATTGTTTTGTTTTATTTTTTCCATTCAAGAACATAATTAAAGATAAAAAAAATTTTTTTTCCTTTCTTCCCCTTCTCCCGGTCCCCTCCCACTACCCCCCACC